>SZWC01006452.1:66350-84220 GCA_023375785.1 Penium margaritaceum
TATGCGTACGCACACACACATATGCTTCCATGACACTATGTCATGTTGGCCCATGTTTTAAGCGTACGCACGCACACATATGCTTCCATGAAACTATGTCATGTCTTATGCCTACGGACACACACACATGCTGCCATGACACAACGTCATGTCTTATGCTCATGCACACATGCTTCTCTCTTGCTACATGCGCACTTTGAAACATTGTAATCTAGTGTTTAGTCTTCCCAAAACTGGGTGCCAGACATTTGTATTAGAATGCTTCAATCGTCATTCTTCACATGTTCCTTTTCAAAATGTCACACCTGATTCCTCATGACCTTTTTTCCTCTGTGTGAGACACTCTTCACATACACATGAATGTCTGCCAACTACCCTACTGATCTTTGATTTCGTGGTCGAAAATAATTTAAGCCCTGTAACTTAGATTCGTGCTTGTTGTCATTTATCTTTGTGTTGTCTAAACGAACAAAATGGGTCCTACTCGTAGCCTTGATTTCGTTTTGTTGGCCCTTTTTTCCTTTCTCACCCAAATTTCTGGCTCGACTCCAACATCGAGCACAGCCAGCGCACTGCCGTGGACATTGAGTGGAAGCTACTGCCCACGTGTACAAAGCGTCAATGGGAATCGAATTCATGGAACGCGTCTAATCCACGTCGGATTCGCTCGAGGTCAGCAGACGTGACCCAAATTTTGCTTTTTCTTTGGACGCAGGACAGATCAGGGTCGAGGGGATTATTTTTTCGTTGTCATAATAGAACGAAATATGTGCCCGCGTAACCAAATACATCAATTTGTATGAGAAAGAAAATACTTAACATTGAAATGAAATAGCAGTACGATACTGGTCTCAATATGCACACTCAATGTTACCCCTTGGTTCTTTTGCCCAGAAGGGGATGCTCTTCTTCTCATTAAAAGTTGGCAATTGATGTAACTCATGTGCTCTCAACATGCTCTGAGCGTTTCCCTACTCCATGGTTCTCCTTTCGTCTAAAAGGGGACGCTGTCCATTTGCACGAAAATATTCTGACGACGCCGTAGATTCATGGTTTTTTGGCCCAGAAGGGGTTGCTCCTGTTGTGATTTGTGACGTTCTTGTACAGTTTACTGTGACTACTCGGCCATGTCCATAATCGTGCAGATCCCTGAGGCGGGCCCTGGTGACACCGGTGCGACGACTGGTGGCGGAATACCGGCTTGGAGCTGGCCGACTACCGTTCCAGAGCCCAAGATGATGCCGGGACTCTCTGTTGTCTTCTCTACAGCTTGCAAGCGTCTTTCGGCGGACTGGCCATGAGCCCTATTTGCATGTTTTTGCATTGTATGTCCACCGTCTAATGATGGATGCATGCATGTGACCAGCCGTAGCGTCCATCTTCTGATCCTGCACGTCTAGGTTCAGACGGCGTAGCATTCTGACATGTGTGCGCAAAGTTACGGCCAAAGCAATGGTTTTGGGCCGGTTTTTAGGACAGCGCTTGGACTGCCGCGTGCGACACCCGTCGTGCGCCGCGGCAGGTATTTATGCCTTGGACCTGTCATTTGTTATTCCTCTCTGTAATTATATTCAGTTTGAGTTTCCTGACACTCTGTTCGTGTCCCAACCTAGACCCTTGCAGTTTTGTCTCTAACTTGTGACTGTTGTCACACGCTGACCTGGCGCTGACGCCTAGTGTCGCGACAAGTGGTTAGGAAGGTTCTAGGAAACTTCACAAATAGCTCCAGAGCAACATGCCAGAGCTTGTTGTGCTGCACAACAGAGATGCAGCAATCGCAGTAGCAGTGAGCAGCAGCAGCGGCAACAGCACACAGCAGCAGCGACAGGTCCTGGGAGGACCCATCAACCTGCGCCATTGCAAGGCGTAGGCCGCAACACCTGCACAACAGAGGAGTCATGCAGGAGGGTTGCAGCAGTGTAGCAGCATGCCAGCGCAGCAGCGCCATAGCAGCTGTCCAGCAGCGCAGCAACAGTGCTGGCAGTTTTGACCACAGCAGCAGCAGCAGAAGCAGCAACAGCAACATCGGCGGCGGCATCAGAAACATCAGCAACAGTAGCCGCCAAAGTGGCTTGAGGCCATTGCCGTCAAGCTCGACGGCAGCAGCAGCAGCAGCAACAACAGCAGCGTGCGCCACCGCTGCCCCTGTCCGTGCAACTTCCTAGAAGTCGCACGGACGTGGAGGAGCCGCGGACGAAAATCGCGTCAGCCACCACCTCCCCGTCGGCAAGAGCTTGCCCTGGCTTCAAACGAATGTCTTTTTTGGCGTTTGAGGGTGCGTTGGAAAGCTCTTCTCTCAAGCTCTCCAGAGCTACTATTCACGCTCAGTTTCGTGCTCTGTCGCCACCAGCAAAGACTGAAGTGCAACGCAGATTTGTTTTCGGCTGAAATTCGGGCAGAACAGGGAAAAGTGACGTTTTGCCACTTTTTCCAACTTTTTGCGACCGAAAACTTCACCATCATGTTCAGCACATTTAGGAGCCTCTCTGGTACAAATTTCGCTTGATTTGGACAACCTTGAATTTTTAGTGCCGAAATTTTTAAATTTCAGCACTTAGCCATATATGTGGCCGTCAACACCATACTTGGCCAATTTTTTCGCCGGACAGTCAGAAGTTGCCAGCGCTTCAAATCCTCGAGAAACGATGATGGTTCTGAAATCCAACAAACTTGACCTATCGCCCCATACTGAGCAGCGACATGAGCCTGTCCGACAAGGAGAAGGGACCAAGCGACCCCTCCTCTTCGTCTGGTGTACTGAGTCCACGCTCGCAGGCCATTGAGGACCTGCAAAGCCAGCAGGATGAAATGCGTCGCCTCCAGAGAGAGCAGACTCACGCTATCCGCACGCTGATTGAGCTTCTGCGTGCTCAGTCCACGGCTCCTCAGCGGGTTTCTGAGGGAGCTGCCGGCATCGCGGTCTCTACCCAGCAGTCGGCTAAGGCACCAGTGACTTGCGCTCGACCTGTCCCACCACCTGCTGACCTCCTGGATGATGAGCCACTCATGCCAGGCATTACGAATGATTCCCCGGCTCAGGAGATTTGAGTTCTTCGGGAGCGCCTCCGTCAGCAGCAGACGGGCACCCAATCTCCTCTGTTTTCCCCGATACGATTGTCACCTGACTACCCCGGTGACCATCCTCTTCCAGGAGTCTTTCCCGTCTCTCGTCCTTCTCAGCCTGTGGTTGCTCTCCCCACGGAGCGGCAGCCCAAGGATTTTGAGGCACCACCTCCACGGTACATCAGTGAGGATGGCTTTGACTGCTGGGAGATCCTGTTTCAGGTGTGGGCTACTTCTGAGGGAGTGTGGCCCTACTACCACAGCCCGTACCAGCCTACAGACCCAGCACAGGTACTGACAGTAGCCCGGGCCATGCGCGGACTCCTCTATGCCATGCCACGCGAGACTGTCGTCGACTTCCGCCCCTTCCTTGGCGAGGCCGGCACAGGCACCGGCGTTGATCCCCGTGGAGGTTGGGATCTGGCCTTATCCCTGCTGGCCGCAGAGACGCACGCCACTCGTGCATCACACATTCATGCTTTCCATTCGCTCCGTCAGGGGCCTGCGGAGCCTGCAGCGGATTACTGGCGACGCGCCATGCGCATCTACATGCGCTTGGGGATCTCAGGAGGCACACAACTGTGGGCGCTTCATACGATTATGCTCGGAGTTTGCCTCGAGTACACTGAAATCTTCACACAGTACAACGACGCTGTCCTCGAGCCCTTCTCAGCCACTCTGTAGCTGCTTCCTTGGGCGCATCAGCTCTTCCTTCAGGTGACCTCAGCCCGCGAGGCAGCCGTAGCCCATCAGGAGACTTCCCTCGCTGCAGCAACCATCGCATCACCACCATCTTCCCTCCTGTAGTCTCCCTCTTCCTCCTCCATCACTTCCTTATCTTCCTCTTCCTCGTCGACCCCGTCTACACCCACGCAGACACAGGGCGTTGAAGTAGCCGCCTAGGCGAAGAAGAAGAAGAGGAAGCGTGGATCAGGTTAGTAGCAGTCGTCATCCAGTGGTAGCAGTGGCCGTTCTATGCACTGATACAACTGTGGAGGCGCCCATCGCTACACCGAGTGCCAGCAGCCGCTCGACTGGGCGCGGATCACTCGTGGGCTCTAGAGTAGTCATGCTCTCCGTTCCACGTCTGGCACGTCACCCGCATCCTCCTCCGAACGCGCGGCTGCCACGACTGCAGCTGTTCTTGCCTCCTCACCGGCGAGCAGCAGCGATCCGGACCCGAGCGACCACACCATGGCCAAGCTTCGCCACCTTCTGGTGCTCTGCTTTTTGGTAAGTGCGAGTGTGTTGTCATCGTCGGGTGGTTCACAGACTATTTGTTTGTCCGTTCTTGTGGCTCGTGAAGACGCGTGTGGGGGAGCACAGTCAGCATGTGATGATGATGGGCCTGACTGCACCGAGTGGATTCATGAGTCTCATCTTTGTGTTTTACGTCGTTCCTCCCCACTGACGGCTCAGCGTCCCTCTGATGCCGAGTGTTCCATTGCTCGTTGTACAGTGACGTCCTCCAGTCGTGACTCTGGTGGCACTTGGATCATCGATTCTGGTGCCACCCATCACATGACGTGCCATCGCAGTGACTTTGTTGTTCTCGGCCCTGTCACGTCTGTCCGTTCCGTTCGTACAGGCTCTGGTCAGTCCTTGCCAGTCCATGGTGTTGGGGTTGTATGCTTCGATGGTCCGTCTGGCCCCTTGTACCTTTCCGACGTGTTGTTTGTGCCTGATCTTGAGCTCAGCTTGCTTTCTGTGCNCACCGAGTGGATTCATGAGTCTCATCTTTGTGTTTTACGTCGTTCCTCCCCACTGACGGCTCAGCGTCCCTCTGATGCCGAGTGTTCCATTGCTCGTTGTACAGTGACGTCCTCCAGTCGTGACTCTGGTGGCACTTGGATCATCGATTCTGGTGCCACCCATCACATGACGTGCCATCGCAGTGACTTTGTTGTTCTCGGCCCTGTCACGTCTGTCCGTTCCGTTCGTACAGGCTCTGGTCAGTCCTTGCCAGTCCATGGTGTTGGGGTTGTGTGCTTTGATGGTTCGTCTGGCCCCTTGCACCTTTCCGACGTGTTGTTTGTGCCTGATCTTGAGCTCAGCTTGCTTTCTGTGCGTGCCTGCACCTTGATGGGTCTCTCTGTGGAGCATACCACTGGCTCTACGACTGTGACTGCTACTGACACCCGCAGTGTCGTCCTACGTACTTCAGTCATAGATGATCTGTATCGCATCGCTCAGCCCTCCTCTCCCTCCTCTCCTTGCTCTTCGTCCTCCTCCGGTTGTGTCCTTGTCACTGGTGTTCTATCTCCGGAACACCAGCGGTTGCTTCATCGCCGTCTCTGTCACATGGGCTCCGACACTGTGTCAAAGCTCATTCGGACACAGCCCACTCTCGGTCTTGACGTGGCTTCTTTCGAGAAGCCACCCAAGATTGACTGTATTTTTTATGCTCAGGGGAAGATGCACCGGTGCACCTACCCTGACTCTCGTTCCCGAGCGCTTCGGCCTCTCGAGTTGGTTCAATCAGACCTTCTCGTCCCTCTCCCGGTCGAGTCTCTGTCCGAGAGGGGCCGGTATGTTCTGACTCTGACTGATGACTTACCCGGATGCGGTGGGTCCATAGTCTTCGTCAGAAGAGCGACGCCGCCCTTGCGGTTCGACTTTGGCTAGTGATGGCTGAGCGTTAGTCCCGCCACACGCTACATACCTTCCGCTCGGATCGCGGCGGCGAGTTCCTTGGCGAGATGGACTCCTTCTTTGCTGAGCACCGGATTTTTCACAAGGTCTCCGCTCCTGCTACCCCCTTACAAAATGGTGTATCTGAGCGTTGGAACCGCACCATGGAGGATGCGGTTTGCGCCATGCGGTCTGAGTGCGGTCTCCCAGAGTCTTTTGTCTTTGAAGGTTTCTCCTACATGACATGGGTCTGGAACCGCCTCCCGCAAGGTCCGCTTCCTGGCCATATTACACCGTACGAGCTCTGGTTTGGACACCGTGCTGACCTTCGTCTCGCTCGCGTCTGGGGCTCTCTGGCCTCCGTGTGGACCACCGAGGACCAGCAGGGGTCCAAGGTGTCACCTCGGGGCCGCTTGTGTGCCTTCATAGGCATTTCCTCACGGTCGAAGGCCTGGCGCTTCTGGGACCCTACTCGTCGTCGCGTCATTGAGTCTCGCGACGCGCTGTTTTTCGAGTGTCTCACCTACCGTGACCTGACTTCGATCACAGCACTCTCCGCCACCCATGTTCCTTCCTGTGAGGGTTCTCGGCGGGTGGGGGAGACTTCTACGCCAACGAGCACCTCTCATCAGGATGATGTGTCCGCTCAAGCCCCCTCTCAGTCTCCGGCGATCATTGCCGTCGGTCCAGAGATCTTGCCTGTACAGCCTGTTTCACACCCCACACGTACCTCTCTTCCCACGCCTCTTTTTGCACCAGCACCTGCGTCTGCTGGCACTCCTGTCTCTGTATCTGATCCAGTCTCGCCCACTCCCGTTCCTACGTCGACTGGTACTCCTGCCTCACTGTCAGGTCCAGTCTTGCCTGCTCCGGCTGTCACACCCAGCCCCGTGTTCCCCACACACGCATCTCCTCGCACGGCATCTCCGGTTGCCTCGTCTCAGCCCTCACCAGCTGTGGTCGTACCTGTCCCTGTGGTCGCACCTATCCCTAAGCCTGAGGTGTGTCCCTCCACCTCAGGTTACTCCCGTGAGCCCGGTGGCCATCTTCGACCACTGGATTCCGGAGCTCAGTGAGCGTTGGGCCCCGCACCCAGGCGCTCCTCTCGCAGCATCGTAAATGGTGACCCCGGCACAAAGGCCCTAGGCTTGAGTGTCCGCACTGAGCTCACAGAGGAACATCCAGCGTGCCCCACAGGGCACGACCTCGTCACTCGCGAGTTCCATATCGCCTGTAACGCAGCAGCTAATTTCGTGGTCATCATGCCTGGCACTGAGGCGTGTGCACTTGCCACACAGAGTTCTTCCTCTATGGCACCCGACCCGGGCACACTGAGGGAGGCTCTCTCATAACAGGATGCTGTTGATTGGCGTGCGACCTGCGAGGATGAGCTTCGCGCTTTCCGAGAGCACAGAGTCTACGAGCTTGTCAACCTTCCTCTTGGGAGGAAGGCTATTCAGGTCAAGTGGGTCTTTCGCAAGAAGGTGAAGTCAGATGGCTCACTGGAACACTACAAGGCCCGCTTGGTCGTCAAGGGGTACTCTCAGATTGAGGGGGTCAATTACACTGACACGTTTGCCCCTGTCGGCCGCATGACCTCAGCTCGAGCTCAGTTCGGTGTAGTGGCTCAACATGACTAGGAACTACACCAGATGGATGTGAACAATGCGTTCCTCCATGGCTCTCTAGATGAGGAGATTTACGTGGCTCAGCCACCGGGCTTTAACGACCGTGACAAGGTCTGGCGCTTGCACAAGTCCTTGTACGGCCTCAAGCAGTCTCCAAGTTGTTGGAACCGGGAGATCATCGGCACTTTGACTCGTGCAGGATACGTACAGAGCGAGGCAGACCCCTCTTTTTTCATCCTACCGACACCTGAGCGGTTCGCATCTCCGTCCCTGGAGGCCGTGAAGGAGGCCAAGGCTGTCCTGCAGACTGCCTATAGGATGAAGGACCTCGGTCTTGCATTGGTGTTTCTTGGTATGGAGATCGTGCGAGATCGCAGACATCAGACACTGTTGTTGCATCAGGCCCGATACACACAAGTCATGGGGGAGCGCTTCAGCGATATCCTTGGTGCAGTGCCGTCCGCTTCCACACCTCTTACACCTGATGGGCCAGATGCCTTGAAGGTGGATGACCCTACACAGCTGGGGGAGACAATGGACGTGACCTTGTACCTCCGTCTCATCGGATCTCTGATGTACCTGGCCACTACCACGCATCCTGATATCGCGTTCGCCGTCAACCTCCTCACACAGTTCTCATACGCTCCACGTGCGAGAGCCCTTCACGCGGCTGTGCGAGTGGTGCGGTATGTGGTCTCCACGCCGTACCTCAGACTCTGTTTTCGTCGGCAGTGCTCGGTGGTCCTTGATGGCTACAATGAAAGCGACTAGGCTTGGAGCCCAGATGGGCGCAGCCGTACTGGCTACGTGTTCCTGCTCGGTGGTACCGCTCTCTCTTGGCAAAGCGGGAAGCAAGGCTGCATCGCACGTAGTTCGTCGCAGGCAAAGTACATTGCTTTGGGCGCAGGGGCTGTTGAGGTAGTATGGCTGTACCGTTGTTTCTTGACCTTGGGTAGTCAGTACCCGCCATTGTGCTGCATTGCGACAACCAGAGTGCTCTCGCCATTGCGGAGAACTCCGGTGTCTTTCATTCTCGCACAAAGCACATTGCGGTTGAGCATCACTTCGTTCGTGACCTGGTGGAGCGACGCGTGATCTCCGTCATGTGGGTTGGCACTGACATGCAGCATGCTGATTTCTTGACCAAGGCACTAGCTCGCGGAAAGTTCTTGGTGGCCATTCGTTCTGTTGGGCTTCGCCCCGTGCGTGAGGGTGGTTGAGTGTGGGATGTGCATTTGTGCCTCATTTGTTTGTGTCACTCACTTTTGTGTTTGTACCAGTGTTGTACGTGTATAGACATGCATACCATCGGGTCATGGGGGAGTGTTGTGATTTGTGACGTTCTTGTACAGTTTACTGTGACCACTCGATCGTGTCCATACTCGTGCAGATCCCTGAGGCGGGCCCTGGTGACACCGGTGCAACGACTGGCGGCGGACTACCGGCTTGGAGCTGGCCGACTACCGTTCCAGAGCCCCAGATGATGCCGGGACTATTTACTGTCTTCTCTACAACTTGCAGGCGTCTTTCGGCGGACTGGCCATGAGCCCTATTTGCATATTTTTGCATTGTATGTCCACTGTCTGATGATGGATGCATGCATGTGACCAGTCGTAGCGTCCATCTTTTGATCCTGCACGTCTAGGTTCAGACGGCGTAGCATTCTGACATGTGTGCGCAGAGTTACGGCCAAAACATTGGTTTTGGGCCGGTTTTTAGGACAGCGCTTTGACTGCCGCGTGCGACACCCGCTGTGCACCGCGGCAGGTATTTATGCCTTGGATCTTTCATTTGTTATTCCTCTCTGCAATTATATTCAGTTT
This sequence comes from Penium margaritaceum, assembly GCA_023375785.1. Taxonomy (NCBI): domain Eukaryota; kingdom Viridiplantae; phylum Streptophyta; class Zygnematophyceae; order Desmidiales; family Peniaceae; genus Penium; species Penium margaritaceum. The sequence goes on from SZWC01006452.1 coordinate 75,496, forward strand.
GCGTTTCCTGACACTCCGTTCGTGTCCCAACTCAGACCCTTGCAGTTTTGTCTCTAACTTGTGACTGTTGTCACACGCTGACCTGGCGCTGACGCCTAGTGTCGCGGCAGGTGGTTAGGAAGGTTCTAGGAAACTTCTCAAATAGCCCCAATAATTCACACAAATGCTTCACAAAGCCTTGAACGCTTTGTGTGACATGCGAGTGTAACCAAGAGTATGAATGTCCTTAAGTCAAGAAAAGGATGAGCCACGTGTGTGATTTAAGAAAAATGTTAGCTTTGCGTGCTTCTTTGCTTTGAGTTACATCATGAATGTTTTTCTTTTTCATGTAGGTGATGTCCCCATTTCTGACGTAGTGCTTTGACATGTCATGTTTTCTTGGCAAACAGAAGATAAAATGCGAGGGAATACAAGGAATAGTACCCTCTCCCTCTTGTAGAGAACAATATCTTTTTCTGGTATTCCTCTACATTCTTCTTTTTTTTCGGATTTACCTTAGAATTTTTATTAAAATATACAAAACCACCCTTATTTGAATTTAAAAAAAAAACAAATCTTGTTTCTAACCATGTTTTTGTCGCACATCCCAATGGAAACCGAATGATACAATTCAACCCAAAAACAGCCCCCAATAGTGAGAAGTTTCCTAGAACCTTCCTAACCACTTGCCGTGACACTAGGCGTCAGCGCCAGGTCAGCGTGTGACAACAATCACAAGTTAAAAACAAAACTACAAGGGTCTGGGTCGGGACACGAACAGAGTGTCAGGAAACTCAAACTGAATATAATTGCAGAGAGAGATAACAAATGACAAGTCCATAGTATTAATACCTGCCGCGGCACACGACAGGTGTCGCACGCGGCAGTGCAAAGTCTGTCCTAAAACCGGCCCAAAAACACTATTTTGGCCGTAACTCTGCGTAGACAAATCAGAACGCTATGCCGTCTGAACCTAGAGATGCAGAATTTCAAGCCGGACGCTGCGACTGGTCACACACACAAGTCCGGCACCGATCGGTGGACAGGAAATAAAAAACATGCAAATCGGGCTCAAGGGCCAATCCACCGAGAAAACTCTAGCGTCTGCAGAAGAACCGCAAAGCACCCCGGCAAGCACCCAGGGCGTCGTGGCAGCTCTCTGGCAGCTGCTGGTGGATGGAGCCACCACTCGTCGGTGCTCCGGTGCCAGCTGCGTCCGCATCAAGGATAGTGTCGTCGCGCTCTCCTTGCCGTCGCTCGTGACAGGTGGAAGCCACACACACCAACACTCCCCCTGGCTGACACAACTGTCAACATAATGATGTCTGAGCGAAGGCAAGAGATGATGGCTCAGGGNGGCCAATCCACCGAGAAAACTCTAGCGTCTGCAGAAGAACCGCAAAGCACCCCGGCAAGCACCCAGGGCGTCGTGGCAGCTCTCTGGCAGCTGCTGGTGGATGGAGCCACCACTCGTCGGTGCTCCGGTGCCAGCTGCGTCCGCATCAAGGATAGTGTCGTCGCGCTCTCCTTGCCGTCGCTCGTGACAGGTGGAAGCCACACACACCAACACTCCCCCTAGCTGACACAACTGTCAACATAATGATGTCTGAGCGAAGGCAAGAGATGATGGCTTAGGGAACCAATCATAGCGAGCACTGATCAAGCATACCACAGCACACGGTCTCCTCGTGACAATGGTGCATCCCACCAAATGCCCGGGTCTCGACCATGCACGAAGTGAATCACACACCTACGTGTCAAACATCAAGCAAGAGAGACAGAGAAAGAGGTCTCCTCGTGACCCCGGAAAAGTGTCTCCGGATGCCCGGGTCTCGACCACATCATGCATGGATCATACATAACACATGTATGCAATGGGTCTCCACGTCACACCGGTAGAACTCAACAGGTGCGCGGGTCTCGACCAGCATAACCTAGCATGGATCATACATAACACATAGAGGCAATGGGTCTCCACATCACACCGGTGAAACTCACCAGGTGCGCGGGTCTCGACCAGCATAACCTGGACCATAGCATCGTGCTGCATCCTAAGTAACCTCGCTGTCCTCAAAAAGATGTCAGACCAAATTCCTCACAGCAACACTCCCCCTGGGCTGCAGAGGCTGACAGTACGAGGAAAGCTGATGGCTGCTCCCAACACAATCTGTGAGGAGGGAGCGCGGCTCCCCCATGGCCACATACCCCTGCACAGCAATAGCAAGGGTGACGACGATGCTGGTGGGATGTCTCCGCACAGAGCCTCACCCCAGAGCGGCGTCGTCGCTGTCATCGTCATCGCTGTTGTAGTTGTCACTATTGTCGTCATCTGCTGATGTGACTGGTGTAGCGTTGAGGGCCTCCTCCAACTGTATCGCCTCCCGTATGCATGCCAGCTAGTGTGCATGCTGCCACACGGACTGCGCTGCGTCGAGACGCGTGTGCAGTTCGTCGAGCTCTACTGCGGTAGCCTGCCGGCCAGCTGCATCTACGGCGTGCAGGCGGTCAGTCACGGAATGAATCTGATGGTGGACCTCCATCATGTGCGCGTCGGCGCGAGTCACTGCCTCATGCATCCTCATCTCCTCGTCGCATAGGAAGCTCTCCACGCCAATAGGCGACTCAGCTGCTGCCTGATCACCAGCTGCTGGCAGGGGGTCGTCACCACTGAGCGTGTCCGCATCCGTAGCAGCTGCACCAGAAGGGGGTGGTGCTGCGGAGTCACTGGCTGTTGCTGACACACTCGACACTCGGGTATCAGGTGGCCAGACGTTGTCATCCGTCGGTGTATCTGCCACTGTAGCATCGTCGCTATCATCGGGAACCCATACACCCTTCAGAAACGCCGAGCCCCTGGTGCACAACCAATCGTCCACCTGCTGCTGTGCGTCCGCCCGTCGCCAACGTGCATCCTGTAGGGACCACTCCGCATCCTCGAGACGGGTGTGCAAATCCTCCATGCACATCTCAGCAACCCGTCGTGCAGAAGCATCTGTAGTGTACCAACGGCTGCTGGCCTCCCGGACCTCGGCCATGAGACTCTGCACGTGCGCCTCTGCTCGAGCCACCACTGCCTCATGCTCGTCGACCGTGGAGCGTAGGAGCTCTGGTATAGGAACTGTAGCTCGGACGAGCGTAGCTATGTCATCGGCTGGAACCGCCGTGGTGTCAACGACACCGGTCAGGGTAGCGGGGTGTCGGATGTCTGCAGATTGCTCTGCATCCTCCATGTCGCACACGCGGATGTCTGCTCTCATCGAGAGGCTATCGCGTGCTCTAGCCGCGGCTACTGCAAGAACGGCAGCGCACTGGGCCTCTATGTCTGCCTCTAACCCTGCGTCCGACCGCTCCAAGACGGACAACTGGTCCTCATCGAGGAGGTCTACCTCGTCCTGGCAGTCAATCACCTCCTCTTGCTGCCCAGCACTATCTGCCACAACCACCTGGGTGTCTGTTGTGGGCCGAGCATCAGCATCTCTATCACCTGCTCCTCCTGCTACTGCTCCTGGTACCATGGCAGCTGTCTCCACACCAGCTAATGCAGGAGCGTGCGCATCATCGGGCGCAGCTCCGGCATCGGCCGTCGTCACGTCATCCGCCAAAACATCAACGATCACCAACTCCATCCTCGACTCTGACTCAGCATCGGACCAATCCTCCTCTGACAAAGAGTCTCCGTCACAGCGAATGTCTCCCCCCGCTGAACTCTCTGCTAGCTGTGTTTGCTATATGGCATCATCCGCCTCGATCATCCTACGTTGTAGAGCAGTCGCATCACCAATGCCGAGCTCCGCCGCGGTCGTCAGCGGACACACCATCCCCCCCACGACTGGCACCTCTGCAGGAGCTGTGGGGACTCGACAGACCAACCCGTGGACAGGAGACGAGGGGATCTCGTCACCTGAGACTCCTCCCAGAGCCGCGTCTACTGCCAACGTCCCGTCAGTAGCAGTGACTACAACTGCTGCTACTGTTACGACGTCGATGGCAGCCGACACACCAACTGCCTGGACGTCTGGCGACACTCCACTGGTCACCAATGTAGAGGAACGGACGTCTGCTCCACATGTGCCAGCTGATACCGCTACTGCTACTACTGCCTCATCCACTGGTACTGCCCCACCTGCCTCTGTGGTCTCTGCTGCGTCAACTGTAGTCTCCGAATCCACGTCGGACCACTCGTCAGATGGCTCGTCCTCACTGAGAGCGCCCTGTCGTGAAGCATCGTCTGTCGCATCCCTCATGCACTCGCCGGTGGGCGTCGGCGAACACTCCATCCCCCCCTCGACCGACGCACCGGTAGAAGCTGCGAAGGGGTGCCGTGCCAACTTTGCAACTGGGGAGGAGGGAGTCAACTCCGTGGTGACGTCTGCCGCTGCTGCGTCTGCTACTGCCTCCTGTACACGTCTCGCCAAACTTGCTATCCGTCGCCTTGCGTGCCGAGTCCGAGAATGACGATGGCGAGCCGAAGAGACTACCCCAGAAGTGGAGGGGTCACTGGTTGGAATGACTCCAACTGCCTCAAGCACAGAGCGTAGGGTGTCAGATGTAGAGCTAAGGTCGGGGGGCGTGGCATCGTCAGGTGATGACACTAACGGAGGTGAGGATGACGAGGAAGAGGATGGAGTCTGCAATGGCATGGCGGTAACAACCCGCTCAGAGACCACATGATCTGTGAGTTGTTGCACTATGCGCTTTAGACCCTGGAGCTTGGCGTACATCACTGCCACAGCTCCGTTGAGGGGCGCTACGGTATCGACCGATAGCGTCCCGAGATCAGATGGAGGAGAAGGTAGACAGGGTCGCATCCAGTTCGGCCGCCACCCGGCAGGGCGGTGGCGACACTGGCGCTAGCCATGGTGCCGGTCGCCACAGTAGTAGCAGGCAAAGCCACTGGACACATGAGGTGTGTGCCATGGCTGCGACTGCCAGGGTGCCTGCGGTGTCTGCCACGTTTGTGGTCTTGGTGCAAGCCACGGCACCGGCTGCGCCCATGTCCACGCAAGTGTGCTCATCTCAGGCATGGGTGAGTGCACACAACACTTGCTCACGCTGGCACAATGCCACAAGGGGAGGTGAGCGATCGAAGCACAATCTCTCAGATGTGCTGCGACGCCGTCACAAGGACGGTCACCACCGCGCTAGTGGTGCGCTGCTGTGCGACTCAAGTGTGCAAACTCAAGTCGCCTTCGATGCTTATGCTACACCGGGTGCCGTCGTCAGCCGACGGTTGTGGCCTCAAGCCACCTTCGCTGCTGTTGCTACCGTTGCAAATTTTGCAACGGTTGCTGCTACTGCGGGTTTCGTCGTCAGCCGACGGTGGTGGCCTTAGGCCACACTTAAAAGGTGAAAAATTAAAAAAAACAAAGACAGAGTAAAGGGAAACCCCCCCCCTTTTTTTGTCTCTTTACCCCCTTCTTTTTTTTTGTTGGGGCCACCTCCTCTGGTGCCCCTTTTGGGGTTGTTCTAGGGTGCTCCAATCAAGGACCCCCCCCCCTCTTTTTTTTTCTCGGTCTGGCTCGACCCTCGCGGCTAGCTCAGAGGAGAGGGAGGCTCGCTCCCCCACTCGCGTGCAGCCGGCCGGAGGCCTCCTGTCGGCCTCCCCTGCTTCTCTCGGCCGGCGGGAGGCCGGCGTTTGGCCGGCACGCGCCAGCTCGTGCGCCGGCGCTCGGCCGGCGCTCTGTCGCGACCCCGTCGGCACGACAGGCCCGACCGAGGGGACCCCCCCCGGACGGGTCCCTCGCGTCGGGCCCCCTCAGGCCCGACGGCAGCAGTTGCTGCAGCAACTGCTGCTGCGGTTGCTGCAGCTTCTGCTGCAACTTCTGCTGCTGCTTCTGCTGCTGCTGCTGCTTCTGCTGCTGCTGCTGCTGCTGCAGCTGCTGCAGCTGCTGCCTACTGCTGCTGTTGCTGCGGCTGCTGCTGCAGCTGCTGCCTATTGCTGCTGCTGCTGCGGCTGCTGCCTGCTGTTGCTTCTGCTGCTACAGTAGCTGCTGCAGCTGCTCGTCGCCGCCGCCGCTGCTGCTATGGCTGCTGCCCGCCACCGCTGCTGCTGCAGGTGTGTGCTGCCGCCGCCGCTGCTGTAGCTGCTGCCCGCCGCCGCTGCTGCGGCTGCTTTTGCGGTTGCTGCCTGCTGCTCCTGTTGCAGCTGCTGCCTGCTGATGTTGCTGCTGCGGCTGCTGCCCGCCACAGCGCTGCCACTGCTCGCAGCCGCTGCCGCAAGCTGCTGCTGCGAGCTGCTTCTTCCTTCCTCTTTTCTTTTGTGTGTACAAACCGGTGGCCAGACACGGCTGCTGCTGCCACCCGGTGCTGCTGCTACAGTGGGTGCTGCCCGTAGCCGCTACCGTCGCAAGTGCTTTCCGCCGCTCGTTGCTGCTACGGCCGCTGTTGCTTGCAGCTACCGCCGTTGTCTCTGCTACCTCCACCGCTCCGCTGCAACGTAGTCACGGTGGGTCCCTCCAGGATCTGCTGCTGCTGCTATGGGTGGCTGCCGCTGCTACCACTCACAGCTGCTTCTGCTGCTGCGTCTCTGCTGCACAGCACAACGAGATGTGGCTCGTTTGCTCTGATACCATGAGAAGTTTCCTAGAACCTTCCTAACCACTTGCCGCGACACTAGGCGTCAGCGCCAGGTCAGCGTGTGACAACAGTCACAAGTTAAAAACAAAACTGCAAGGGTCTGGGTTGGGACACGAACAGAGTGTCAGGAAACTCAAACCGAGTATAATTGCAGAGAGAGATAACAAATGACAAGTCCACAGTATAAATACCTGCCGCGGCGCACGACAGGTGTCGCACGCGGCAGTGCAACGTCTGTCCTAAAACCGGCCCAAAAACACTATTTTGGCCGTAACTCTGCGCAGACAAATCAGAACGCTACGCCGTCTGAACCTAGAGATGCAGAATCTCAAGCCGGACGCTACGACTGGTCACACACACAAGTCCGGCACCGATCGGTGGACAGGAAATACAAAACATGCAAATCGGGCTCTCAAGGGCCAGTCCACCGAGAAAACTCTAGCGTCTGCAGAANCGCAAAGCACCCCGGCAAGCACCCAGGGCGTCGTGGCAGCTCTCTGGCAGCTGCTGGTGGATGGAGCCACCACTCGTCGGTGCTCCGGTGCCAGCTGCGTCCGCATCAAGGATAGTGTCGTCGCGCTCTCCTGTAGCGCTGCTCACCTTGCCGTCGCTCGTGACAGGTGGAAGCCACAGACACCAACAAGTAGAAGCGCGGTCATGACCAGGGGTAAAAAAAAAAGCAAGAGGCAGGTGTTGCACGCAAAGCGTGCATAGGTTTACATAGTAACCGAGCAATAGTTTTTGTAGTAATACTTCTTAAGAGAGATTGGATAATTTTCTACAGTCTGGACCACATAATGGAAGGATTGCCATTAGACTGTATTGTAATGATAAATCGTCCTTAGTTTGTGTTTTAGAAAAAATCATGCCGTCATTTCATCCATTGACACGAAAATTGTTGCAGGTTTTATGTTTTTGTTATTGTGACACGATAATTGTGCCAAATTTGTCCCATTTTTGGTAATTTAACCTGCTCTCAACATTTTTTATATGGAGCCATGTATTGAATATGAATTTGTATGCTAGTTAAACACGTTCCTCATGAAAAAGAAGAACACAAGATGATCTTTGTCCACTATGAATAAAAATTAAATTTTCACAGTCTTGTTAAAAATATTATAGCACTTTTTAAAACCAATCTTGTCTCATTTCCCTTGTTTTATGACAAAAGCAGATTTCCTTGTGTTGTTCCTGTGATTTGACCGTGCGTGAGCCCGGGTTCACGAGGCTCACTAGCTGGCCATGACGACCAGTTCCGTGAAACCAGAAAGGTCGCGGCTGAGGAGGAGCGACGGAGGGAGAAAAAGCATTATTTTCTGCAAAAAAAAGCCTCCGTCCGCATATCAAACCAGTCACGATTTTTTTCTGAATCCGATTGTAAAAGGGTTACTATGCAACCCAAAAACCCCCAGTAGAAGCGGTTCATGTTCCTGCGACTTCAGGTGGTTCTCATACCTGGAGGAGTGTGTTCGGTGCGGCCCGCAAGGATTTCGCTTCTACAGTCTTGTTTTCCTGAAGAGGAATCATCTTGCGAATTTTATGGTGCTGGTCTTCTTTCCGACGGAAGTTCTAAGCGAAACATTATCTTTTGGAGACCGACGTTGACAAAGTGAGGATGAAAACAAGGGAAAAAATTCATGACAGGCAGAATGTATGGGTCGGGGGAAACTGTGGAGGGTAAGTTCGATACTAAGTTGATTTCAGAATTTCGACTTCTCGGCGCGAATTCGATACTCGCTGGTGGGTCTTCGCGGATGTTTAGTTGGAACGAATCCATCGCTTGAGAGAATCGCCGCCTGATCGCCACATGCGCCAGTCTACTGGCGAAAGGCGACACGCCCGAGGTTGCCCTTCGGTTGTGCCCACTTTTAGTGTAGTCTATTTTTTTTTCTGAGCCAGCGGTCTCCGTCCAGTTGGGCCTTTCATTTGCCGTTCGCATGTTCTTGTTCCCTTGCAGTAGTATCCTGTTGCACCACCGCCCGCGAGCCTGGCACCATCAGCAGCACCAGCACCAGCACCTGCACCAGCACCAGCACCAGCACCAGCACCAGCACCAGCACCAGCACCAGCACCAGCACCAGCACCAGCACCAGCACCAGCACCAGCACCACCACCAGCACCAGCACCAGCACCAGCACCAGCACCAGGACCAGCACCAGCACCAGCACCA
>SZWC01006452.1:98269-133057 GCA_023375785.1 Penium margaritaceum
GAGGGGGGTTGGGGGGGTGGGGACAAGGAACAAAAGCAAGGTGGTGTTAATCACCAGCGGTTCTTGGCGCCTACTCCCCCTGGAAACGTACTTTGCAAAGTTTCTTTGCAAAACTTTTTAAGGGTTTTCACCACCCCATCCGGGTGGCTCAACTGAAGGGACGAGGGGAAGATGGGCGCATGAGTGTTTTGGACGTGTTGTCACTTACCAGTGGGCTGTGTCTGTGGTCTGTGGTCTTGTCTGCAGTGACGAGCCCCGCTGACACCCGCAAGCAGTGCACGGAGCTCTTCCTCTCGTCGTCTGCGTGACCCACATTTGGTACATGTGGTTTGTGAAGAAAATCGCCAAAGAAGCTGATGAAGAAGGGGACAGGCCAGGCCCTGAGGACAAGCGCCGCGCCCGAGCTCGCCCTCTTGCCGCCGTAGGCAATGCCCGCGTGCCGCTCCCATACCATTGCTTGCTGGGCAAGCAATGGTACAGCAACAGAACTAAGCACTTTCAAAGCACTGAGTCAGCAAATGCCGGGACACAACATAATAGTCAATGTAAAGGTTTCGGGCAGTGCGGGGTGATGGACGGCTGTGAAAATCTGGAATTTTATTAGCAACACCTGTTGGGGTTTTAATGCCGTGCAATGCCATCTGTTTCATCTTTAATGTTTTGTTTCCATCAGCTGTTGTCGCTGATGGGTAGGACGAAGAGCATGAGGAACATGATCGACCCAGAAAGGAACAAACAAGAAAACCCGTGTTCTCTGTAACAGTTAACCTGGAGATGCTTACTCTGTATGAGCTTTTCCAGCGGAAAACGGAAAATCGTTGAATACTGCTCCTTTCATTTCGCTGTGCGACTCTTCTCTACTGCCTGTGACCTTTTGAAGGTGGGAAATGCTCTCACATGGGAGGTGGGATAAGGGCAAGTCATGGTGACCAGCACTCAACAGACACCAGAAGCAGCGATATGCAAGGGTTGAGAAGGTGATAAGCTTGCCCGCTTCCACCACGTTAGCGTTGAGCGTAGGAGTGATGCAGTGGACAAGACTCGCTTTTTGGGTGGCGAAGGAGAACATCAGCAATAAACTAGTGCTACCTACAATGGTGCCGGGGGGAAAGTGGCTGCATTTTCTTTGCAATGAGAGCTATCCCACATCCCTGGACATACCACACATCATGTGAGCATCAATACCCCAAGGATCAAACATGAAGAGGCACGTCATGCACGCTACCATGAGAGTACAAGTGAAAGAATCATTTTAGGGCATGCATGCCCATGCTAATCAAAACATGAGCTCTAGTGGTGAGTAGAAGAATTGCAGCGCGAGATTCTAGCCAAGTCAGGAATGCGTAAAATAAGAATGGGGAAGGTTGTACTAAGTCCACGACGGACTTGTGTTCTGGGGACTAGTGGCCAGCCCACCAGGCCATGACATCTGTCATGCCCACATAGACTGTCAGGGAGTACGCAAACCAAAGAATACAAGAACAAAAACCGGCCCATAACCAATGTTTTGGCCGTAACTCTGCGCAGAGGTATCCAAACGCAACACCGTCTCAACCTAGAGATGCGGAATCTCGAGCAGATGCTACGACTGGTCACATGCACAAGTCCGTGTTCGTTTTCACACATCTCTCATTGCACTCTGTTGTGTCCTCCCGGCTTGTGCACATCCGCGTGCAGATGACTGACGGTGAGACGTGACGCTGCTAGAGTGTCATCTGGTGGAGCCGACGCACGTTGAGGCCCACACGCGGTTTGCTGGAGCCTCCTCCTCTCTTCTACGTGCTCAGCTCCATTGGCGGATCTCCTCGGCAATCATGCCGCCGACAGTCTCTGTCGCTGCTTCTGTCTACACGCGTCCAGTGCTCTGCTTGATGGCACTGTTGCATTTGCAGCGCTGTATCATGCATAGGGTCCAAGTTTCATGAGTTTTGGGCACTGTTGGTACCGGGGACTAGAGTAGATGCCGCTGGGGTTTAGGCCGCTATAACTCTTGACTGCTATTTTTCTACCTAATTCTGACCGCACGGCTGCGTTCGCAGCGTGCGTGTCATGGTGTGGTCCAGTTTTCAGGCAAAACGGACGGCGCCCGGGTTTTGGGCTGTCGGCCGTCTGGCAGGGCTCACTGAGAAAACCTGCCTGCCTGAAAACAGAGATATTTTCTGATTGGCTACTGAACTGCGTAACAAGCTCTGCATAGCTGCAAAAGGTTAGATCTTGGAGGAGTCTCCCATTGTGTCTCGTTCTCAGTTCTTAATCAGTCATTACATGTTTTCAGCTGTTGTCTGGCTCTAACTCTGGCGCGCACAGTTCCAGGTAACAAAACTATAGCTCTCAGACTTGGGGTCTGGTACAGCAAACAGAGGGGGCAGTGTAAGCAACGAGCGTGGGTTCCAGCACGCTGCAGCAACAACGGTACTGCCCCAACCTGCTGCGTTAGGTAGTTCCAGCTTGGTATCAAAGCCAGAGCGCAGAAGAAGCAGCTGAACATCGGCGTACAGGTCCAGTCAACGCCGGCAGTTCCGAAAACGTGCCCGTGCAAGGGAAATGCTGCTGGATTTATTCCGGCAGCGTTGACCCACCGGGTGGCGTCTTCTAAACACTCCCGATGCAGGGGAAATGCCGCCGAAATGTTTTCGGCAGCACTAACCCCACGACGGTGGTAGCGTGGGTGGATACGCAGTCGGCACAACCAACTGACACTGAAATGGCGTCGATGCACGTGGCGACGACGCCAGGACAGGAAAGTGACGCTACTGTTGCCAGCGCAGCAGTAGCAGTGCCAGAACGCAGCTAGCAGCTAGCAGCAGCAGGAGCACACAGCAGCACACAGCACCAGCAAGCAGCAGGAGCAGCAACAGTGGGCAGCAGCCAGCTGCAGCCAGCAGCAGCAGCTGCAGCAGCGGCCAGAAGCAACAGTAGCAGCAGTTGCTCGCAGCCCGCTGCTCGAAGCTCGTAGCTCGTAGCTCGCAGCGAGCTCGCTGCTCGCAGGTTGCAGCAAGCAGTGAGTAGAGAGCTTGAGAATGACGAGAGCTTCACAATGCAAGTTGAATCATTGAAAATGGTGAAGTGTGGAGGGAGCTAGGTCCAAAAGTCATTGCCATGGCTAGGGCTTTCGACACTAAGTGTCGAAGGTACACAGACAAGAGGAGGAGCGAGCGAAGCACGAGTTTCGTGCTTTGCTCGTTGCTCAGCCGGGCAGCGAGGCCTGCCGGCCGAGCGAGCTCGCTCTTGCTAGTCGAGGGCGAATCTCGTCCCTAGACCGATTTCTCGGTCATCTGCCCACACGGACTTTCCTAGCCTATGTCATGCAAGAACCAAGGACTAGTCTAGGTCTCTTTGCAAACTCATCAAGTATCTCCCTACAGAGTCCAAGCCTAATCTAGGTTTGGTAACACCAAGTGCCCATGTGAACGAATGGAGCATGGGCATGCAACTGAGCTGGAGCCGAGGCACGTGAGTCACGAGCTGCAGCGTATGGAGGGTGTTGCGCCTGATGCATGTGTAGCACGAGCCCATCATGCTTCGTCTCCAGTCTCACGATCGACATGCCCTGCGCACTCACATCCACACAAAAGCAGGATATGTACACGGGTTAACACTCCCCCTTGGATGTGAGTGCCATAGGCATGCAACCAAGTTGGTGCAGTTGAGAGGTAAGGTTTAATGAGGGAAGTGCTTTGGTGAGGAAGTCTGCCAACTGAGCATCGCCCGCAATGGGGCACACCTGAACAACCCCTGCTTCAACTGCTTCTCGCACGAAGTGATGCTCGACGGCGATATGCTTAGTGCGTGGGTGCAGTACACCGTCATTCTCAGCAATCCGTCGTGTTGCTGAACTATCGCTGTACAGTGGTGTGGCATGCACAGTCAGGCCCAATTCTTCAAGCAACCGTCCCAGCCATATCCCCTCGGATGCAGCCTCACCCAATGCCATGTATTCAGCCACACTGCGTGCCACACACGACTGTTTTCCACTCCTCCATGAGACCGCCATACCCCACAAACGGAAAACATACTCCCCTCGACTGCGTGCAACGTGATCCCGGGCATAGTCACTGACACAATACTCATCCAAGAGAGGTGCTGAGGAGGGAGAGATGACCAGACCGGCCTCGGCAGTGTCCAACACATAACGGAGCAATTTCAACAAGGCCTTGTGATGCGCACTGCGGGGTTGCTGACTGAACTGGGTCAAGGTGTTCACAGCACATGCAATGTAAAGTTGTGTTGTGGATGACAAGAAGGAGAGACTGTCTGTGATCTGATGGTAGAGTGTTGGGTCACTGTCAGGTCCGTAATCTGTGGTGCGTGCGTCAAGCAGATATGCATAGACATCAGGACTCATGGGTGACTGTTGCCGTGGCAAGTGTTGCACAAGATGATGAAAGCGTGCAGTCAGATGGGCAACAAAGCGCCCTTGATGCAAGGTCAGTGTGCGTGCGGGTCTGTCTCGTGTGATGGCCATGCCCAAGAAGCTGTGCGCTTCACCAAGGTCAGTCATGCGGTAGTGCGCGGTGAGCAGTGACTTTGTTTGTGAGATGAGCGGGAGTGAAGGGGAAAGGATCAACAGATCGTCCACATAGACAAGCAATGCAACAGGCTCTGTACCCTGCCATCGCAGGAACAGAGAGGGATCAGAGATGCTTTGGGAGAATCCGCTACGTCGGATCTCTTTGTTCCAACACCTGGGAGCTTGCTTCAATCCATACACTGCTTTCAACAACACCCATACACGATCTGTTCCATCCTTACACCCTTCTGGTTGTTTCACATACAGTTCCTCGTCAAGGGGACCATTAAAGAAGGCATTTTTAACATCCATTTGACGTATTTCCCAATTGTCATGTGCCGCCACAGCCACCAAGGTACGGCTGGTGCCGTACATGCCGACTGGGGCGTACGTGTCCGTATAACCTTGTCCGGGGATTTGATGAAAACCTTTGGCAACCAGACAAGCCTTGTGTTTCTCAATGATGCCTGCCAGATTTCTCTTGAGTTTGAACACCCACTTGAGATCAATTGCTTTTCATCCTGGTGGCAATGGCACGAACTGATACACATCATGTTCCAACAGTCCATTCATTTCAGCCACCATAGCGTTTTCCCATTGTGCTGCGTCCGGTCGCTCCTTTGCTTCTGTCAGTGTGAGAGGTTCTACCGTTGTGTTGTCTACAGGGGCAGGCCCCACCATGTGATAGAACCGTTTGTAGTCCACACGTGCCACATTGCGTGTAGACCGACGAACAGGCTCAGTGACTGTTGGAAGATCCTCGACCACATTTTCCTTTGGAAGGACTGGTATCAAGCCAGGTGGTGAGGGTGTTGTGTGTGATGCTGTGCTAGCTAGGTCAGTTTGTGTCAACAGATCTGTGGGGACTGGGGATGTCACAGGTGCACCATATGAATGTTGTGCAACAGGTGAGGTGTGACCCACGGGACGCGGTACAAAGACAAGGACACTCACATATTCCGGGTAGTGGTGTGGAGATGGAGTATGCGGGGCATGTCGTAGGGTACAAAACGTCTTGTACTGCATGTGCTCTAGGAAAGATGCATCTTGACTTTCAATGAAACAGTGATTGGTGGGGTCCCAGAATCTCCATGCCGTGGACGCATGGGATACTCCCACAAACACACCATCTGCCTCGTGGGCTGAGTTTGTGATCTCTTTGAGGCTGAGCAAACCATACACACGCCATGGTCCCCCAGACCCGCGCCGGTCTCAAGTCGGCCTTCTCTTGAAACCAGCGCTCCCAGGGCGTCACTGATTTAGGCAGTGGACCCTGAGGAATGCGGTTCCAAACCCATCTTACATGTTTCACTGCCTCTTCCCAAAACCCAAAGGACAGACCAGACTCTCCAAGAAGGGTACGCAAGTCATCACCCAAGGTCCTATGCCATCTCTCTGCAACCCCGTTTTGTTGGGGCGTGTAGGGAGCAGTGGTCTGATGTTCTATGCCTCTTGCTTTGAGTTCAGAGGCAAGAGATCCAAGGAATTCGCCACCTCTGTCCGTACGCAACTTCAACATTCTTTGATTCGTTTGGCGTTCCGCCAGGGCTATCCATTCAACAATCGCACGCTGAGCATCAGCTTTTGTTTTCAGCAAGAAGGCCCAGCAAAACCGACTGTAGTTGGCAGTCAGAGTCAAAACATACACTGAGCCATACTGCACGGATGGCATGGGCATGGGCCCAGTGACATCGGTGTGCACCAGCGCGAGAGGAGAAGTGCTCTCACTCTCCGAGGTAGGGAAAGTCTGTCTGTGTGATTTTCCTTCATGACACTCAAGACATGCTCCTGGTTTCAGACCATGCTTGCAGTCAGTGGGCAGGAGTCCGTGTGCAAGGGTGTGCTTCATGAGGTCAGCAACCAGTGCCATGTTGATGTGTGCGAGGCGACGGTAAATGAGGTTAGTGTGTTTTGCGTCAACTGTGGTTGTGGCATGCGCTTGTGCTCGGGCTGTGGGCAGAGGTGGAAAGAGAATGATTCTATACAGCATGTCATCGTGCAATGGTCCATCAGCCACCAAGGACCGAGAGGCATCAAAAAGCATGCATCTTTGCTTTTGCGTTATCATGAACACATTCGATTGCCGGTCCAGCTGTCCTCCCGAAAACAGATTCACCTTCAGCTTGGGAACATACAAAACACCAGTCAACCACAGCACCCCCCCCTGGCGCCTGAAGAGCCACAGTCCCCATACCATCAACAGCAAGAACCTCTCCCAACCCAGTCTTCACCACTTCAACATCATGTGTGGCATACAATGACGTGAACAACTGGCGCTGATGTGACATGTGACGAGACGATGATGTGTCATACAAGCACTCGTGCATGGGAAGTGCATGGGATGTAGTGGTATGCGTGTGACCGAGCCGCTGACCTGCTGCCTGCAATGCTGCTGTCGGCTCTGGTGGCTGTAGCTCTGTGCTGGGGAGCCATCCAGCATGCGGGGGCGGTGGAGATGGCTCCTGTGTCATTGCCATGTCGGCATACACGCGCTGCGCCCACTCAGGTGCGGGAACTGCCACTGTGGAGTGCGGGGGCATGTAGTACGCGGGAGGCAAGATGGACGGCTGCACTGTCTGCTGCATCATCGGCTACATCATCGGCTGCATCATCGGCTGCATCGTCGGCTGGAGGTGAGGTGGTCCGAATGTGGCTGCAGCTGTCGGTGAGGGCGCACGTGGCCCAGGGCGACTGGGTGCTCCCCATGTGGAAGGGGACAGTGGTCCCATGGTAGGTGGACACAACTGCTGCTGATAGGGCTGCTTCTGTGGGTTCATGATGCGTTGCAGCACGGGACAGGTGGGCCAGTAGTGACCGGGCTGACGACAGTAGTTGCAGGTACGGGTGCCGGTGTCTCGCCCACGTCCGTGTCCTCTGCCGCTCTGGCCACCATGTCCGCCTCCACCACTGTACCCTCCCTGCCCGGTCATGGCATGAAGAGCCCCAGACGTCTGATGTGTGAAGGCAGTGGCATTGGAAGTGCCAGCCTCTCCATCCTCGCCTCGGAGGATGTCCTTGTAGTTCCTTAATTCTTCGAACACAGTTGAGAGGCCGGTGCTCTCAATGTCTGCAACGCGAAGGCGTCGCAGCAGGTCACGACGAAACTCCTTGTATGGCTCGCCAAGGTGGAGCAGCACTGGATCCAGCCACTCCATAATGGTGCACGAAGCACCCAGTCCAAGAATCCGGCGTCTGATGTCCATCGCCGCATCCTAGTACTCGGCAATAGGCGCAAGCTTTGTCGTCTTTGGGTAAAGACGACAAAGCTTGTCACGCAGCGTGATAACCAGTGCCATTCCCTGTTCCTCCTTGCGCGTCACTAGGTGTTGCCACGCCTCGGAAGGACGGGGAGCTCCACTGCGGGGGTTGGTTGGATCCTCTCCTCGCCCGCCACACCGAAAGTGACGAACGGCGTAGGACTGGTCGTCCGGGAGAGCGCGCGTCAAAGCATTGAAGGCACGGAGGACGGTACGGTCATCTACCTCCTCCGGCGGTGGGTTGAGGTAGAGTTCCTCGAGCCCATGCTCGGCCGCCCATGTGGGGAACACGCCTTTCCATGCAAGAAAATAGCGTGTTCCTAGAGGTGGGGGCGTCAGGTCCTTGTGAAGTGCGATCTTGTTGAGGTCACTCCATGTGACAGCCGCTGCCGAGGTGGCCCTGTTTGCACTCCCGCCACCCCCGTTGCTACGCCTCGGTTCCATGTCCCTCGCGGACCCTTCACCACTCATGGCGACCTTGGCCCTGCCTACTCCTCCGAGCTAAGTGCGCAGGGCGTCTGCGCTCCCTTGCCCTTGACTGTGCGCGGCTCCTTACGGGGACCACCGACGGCCACACGGCCCATGGTGTCCACCCTTGCCGCTGCTTCCTCTCCTTTGCACCTTCCTTTGGCCTCGCAGGCCCTAGGTGCCTTCTCTACCTCCGTCCTGGTCTTGCGGCCTGTCCTACTCAGATCGCGCACGTCCCTGACTTGCTAGATCGCCAAAATCACGTTTTTGTCTCTCGCGGCCGTTTTGGACAATTCTGAATTTCTCCTTCACTCCCACAACCGCAGGCCGGCGGAACTGCTCTGATACCATGAGAATGACAAGAGCTTCACAATGCAAGTTGAATCATTGAAAACGGTAAAGTGTGGAGGGAGCTAGGTCCAAAACAGTCATTGCCATGGCTAGGGCTTTCGACACTAAGTGTCGAAGGTACACAGACAAGAGGAGGAGCAAGCGAAGCATGAGTTTCGTGCTTCCCTCGTCGCTCGGCCGGGCAGCGAGGCCTGCCGGCCGAGCGAGCTCGCTCTCGCTAGTCGAGGGCGAATCTTATCCCTAGACCGATTTCCTGGTCATCTGCCCACACGGAATTTCCTAGCCTATGTCATGCAAGAACCAAGCACTAGTCTAGGTATCTTTGCAAACTCATTAAGTATATCCCAACAGATTCCAAGCCTAATCTAGGTTTGGTAACACCAAGTGCTCATGTGAACGAATGGAGCATGGAAATGCGACTGAGTTGGAGCCGAGGCACATGAGTCACGAGCTGTAGCATATGGAGGGTGTTGTGCTTGATGCATGTGTAGCACGAGCTCATCATGCGTCGTCTCCAGTCTCATGATCGACATGCCCTGCGTACTCACATCCACACAAAAGCAGGATATGTACAAGGATTAATAGAGCTCACAGCTCGCAGCTCACAGCGAGCAGCGAGCAGTGACTCACATTTGGTAGTGAAGAACGAAGAAGAGAAAACAAAGGGCACACCAAACAATCCCCCACCCCGTAGGTGGCCTCGTAGCAGCTACAACAGCCACCAAAGCTGTTGCAGCTGCTACAACAGCTGCTGTAGCACACAGCAGCTCAGTAGCAGCAACATCAGCTGTTGCTGCAATGGCAGCCATAGCAGTAGCAACAGCTGCAGCGGTAGTAGCAGCAGCAACTACAGCAACAGCAGCTGCTGCAACAACAGCCGTAGCAGTAGCAGCAGTAGCAGTTGCAAGAGCAGACCAGCAGCAGAAGCAGTAACAGCTCTACAGCTGAACCAACAGTGGCTGCAGCAACAACCGCTGGTGACGTCAGCGATCCTCGGCTGATGACACTACTGACGGCACTGATGACGTCCCCTCCAACTCGGTGACTTAACCACTACCAGCCTCTCTGACCCCGCAACTGCATGGCACATACGCACGCACCCTCATCGCCTCTCTAGCAAGGCTCAGACCAACCGCCTGCTCCAGGAGTTCAACTCCCTCTCGATGGGGGAGATCAAGACGGTCACCTCCTACTGGCAACACTCAGAGGACATCTCACGCCGCCTCAGAGACGTTGAACCACCCCCTCTCTCCGCTCTTCTGACCATCAAGTGCAGTGCCACCGACGTTTTCTCGAACTTCTTCATTCACTACTCCCAGGAGGTTCTCGTCGCCATGGCCGCCCAGGGTACCCTCATGCCTTGGGCATACGAGCTCTTCCTCCACATCGAGGAGGCTCATCAGGAGTCACATATCCAGCGCATAGAGTTCCTCGCATCTCCTGACGTCGCCTCCGTGGCTGTTACCGCCCCTGGGGCAACAACGTCCTTCAAAGGCACCTCCTCGTCTGGCAAGAAGAAGCACAGGGGCAAGAAGGGCAAGGGTCCACAACAGCAGTCTAGTGGATCCGACGTCGGCAGCTTCGTCTCCCATAACTGTGGTCAGTCAGGCCACGGGTGGTACATGTGTCCAGTCTCAACAGACGAGGTGCGCATCATCGCCACCGTGTGTCGCAAGCGCAAGCATCACCTTGCCACCACTGCCGTGACTCTCGCTGTCCCGGCTACATCCGTGCTTCCTTCGACGACTCGCAGTATCATCAGCAACCGTCCGTGCCTATTCCTTTGTCACCAGTGCCTTCCTCCTTCCTGGAGTCCGGTGCCGTCACGCCGCAATCGGTGTACTCCGTCGGACCCTCCGCCCGGGAGCGTCAGCTGGAGCAGTTCATCGCACTCTTGCTCGGCCTTCCTCACCCTCCTCCCCAAAGAACTGCAAGTTGCGTCGTCGCTGGTTCACTTGCGCTTCCCTTTATGATAGATTCTGTGCTACGGTCGTGCTCTATACCTTCGTCCGCCCTGTCCTTCGACGTATCCTCCCCACTTGCTTCGTTTTGTGATACTGTCACCTGGCTGGATGATTGCAGCTCCGGTTTGTATCCCCATCCACTACGTCTGCATGCCTTCCTCGCTGCCATGTGACCGCTCATGATCTGGCCATACTAGTCCAGGATGTGTCTGAGACCTGGAGCATCAACTCCTGGGCCACCCATCACATGACAGCCTCCTACGAGGCCTTCAATATCATTGGCCTAGTTATCGATGTTATTCGAGTTCGGACAGCTTCTGGTCAGGTCTTACGCGTTTGTGGCGTCAGTGTCATTCGTTTCCGTGGTCTTGCTAGCGATGTCTTTGTGATCGACGTCCTCTTCGTCCCTCGTCTTGAGCTCAGCCTTCTGTCTGTCACCGCACTTGACCGCATAAGCATGGACGTCCTACACACACGCAGTGTTGGCATTGTGTCATTGCGTCCATCTGGTTGTGTCATCCTACATGTCACCGCCCGTGGTAACTTGTGGCACGTGATGCGCTTGTCTGCACCTTCCTCCATCTCCTCGCAACCTATTGATATTGGCCATGTGTTGGTCACCATTTCACTCTCTCTGCAACACACACGTCTCTTGCACCGCCGCCTTTGCCACGTCCACTCTGTTGCTATTGATAGCATGCTTCACACGAAGCAAGCCAAGGGTCTTGATCTACACTCGTTTCCTCTGTTGTGTTCCACTGAGTGCATTGACTTTGCTCAGGGGAAGATGCACTAGTCTACCTACCCCCTTTCTACCTCTCGTGCATCCAGACCCTTAGACTTGGTCGATTTTGATGTCATGGGTCCCCTTCTCAGAGATTTCTTCAGGAGCATTGACGCTATGTCTTGACCCTCATCGACGACCACTCTCGCTACCGCTGGGTCTTCTGTCTTCGACAAAAGAGCGATGTCGCCCCCACCATTCAGGACTGGCTGATCTATGCCGAGCACGAATGTGGTCGTCCTCTCCGTCATTTCTGCTCTCATTGCAGTGGCGAGTTTCTCGGGGAGACCACACTCTTCTTTGCTTATCAAGGCATTCATCACGAGACGTCGGCGCCGTACACGCCAGCCCAGATGGGTGTCAGCGAGTGGTGGAACCGCACCATGACTGATGCCATCCGCACCATGCCGGTCGAGTCTGGTCTCTCCGATGGCTTCCACTTCAAAGCCATAACCTACATGACGTGGGTCTGGAACTGGATTCCTCACGGACCCCTTCCCTGCCAGTTCACACCATACCAGCACTAGTGCGGCGAGTGCACCGACCTTCACCTGGCTCGTGTCTGGGGTTGTGTGGCCATTGTGTGGTTGCCTGCCTCACACCAGGGCAACAAGCTCCAACCTCGCGGACGACCTTGCACCTCCTTTGGCGTCTCATGTCAGTCGATGGCGTGGCGCTTTTAGGATCCTTTTCGGCACTGCATAGTCGAGTCTCGTGATGCCCTCTTCTTTGAGGACCTATTTTCCCACGACCTCATTTGCTCCGACGCGTCAATGTTCCTCTGGTCGCATGGGGGAGTCATGGGTCCGTCCTCCGTCCAGCCATGTCGGGGCGTCCCATCGTCTACGCCCGCTGGTCCTCTTGCGCCGGCTGCCCTGCCTTTGTCCGCCAGCCCCTCAGGGTCGGTTGCCCCATCCGTGTACGCCAGCCCCTCAGGGCCGGTTGCCCCGGTTGTGTCCGCCAACCCCTCCAGGCCGGCTGCCCCGTCTGTGTCTGCCAGCCCCTCAGGGACGGCTGCCCCATCCGTGTCCGCTAGCCCTTCCAAGTCGGCTGTCCCGTCCATGGCCGCCAAATCCTTAGGGCTGGCTGCCCCGTTCGTGTCGGCCAGCTCCTCAGGGCCGGGTGTCCTGTCCATGTCCGCCAGCTCCTCAGGGTCGGCTGCCCCGTCCGTGTTGGCTAGTCCCTCTGAGCCAGCTGCCCCGTCCGTGTCCGCCAGCCCCTCCAAACCGGCTGCCCCGTCTGTGTCCGCTAGCCCCTCCAAACCGGCTACCCCGTCCGTGTCCGCCAGCCCCTCAGGGCCGCCTGTTCCGTCCATGTGTGCCACCTCCTTCGGGCCGGCTGCCCTGTCAGTGTCAGCGTGTTACACACGTGGTCTGGTAGGGAGCCTCCGACCCAGGCTGACAATGAGCACTCAGGCTGCCTCCTCGTGCCCTCTCGTGCCACAACCCCCTGTCACCCCACGAGGCTCCATGCCTCCTGACAGACCCACTCCCACAATCGTGAGTGGGGACCATGGCAACAAGGCCCTTGGCTTGGTGACTTTTTCAGTCATCATTGACCCGCATCCGGGGTCCGCTTTAGGCTACGCCGTTCTCTATCAGGAGCATTAACGTGCCATCACGGCTACACTCACGCACTTGCCACCTAAAGGACAAGACGCATTTGCCCTCACAGTCCACCCCACAAAGCAACCGGTGAATCCATCCACCCTACATCAGCCCTGGGCATCTCCAGAAGCCGCACACTGGGAGGCTTCATGCGCCAAGGAGCTTGCCGCCATCCGGCAACATGAGGTCTACGAGCTTGTCGACCTTCCCCCCAGTCAAAATGCCATTGGCGCAAAGTGGGTCCTCTCGCAAAAGTGGAAGCCAAAAGTGGAAGACGGGTCACTGGTCAAGTACAAGGCCCAACTTACGGCCAAGGGGTTTGTTCAGGTCCTTGGGGTTGACTATGACCAGATCTTTGCCCCGGTCGGTCGTTTCTCGACTAGCGGAGCGTTGTTCAGCTTGGTTGCCCAGCACGGATGGGAGCTGCATTAGATGGATGTGAGCAATGCCTTTCTCCATGGCTCTCTCGAAGTCAAGGAGCTCCACATGGTGCGACCCCCAGACTTGGATGATGACTCCGGCAAGGTCTGGCAGCTGCGGAAGGCCCTTTACGGCCTAAAGANACTAGCGGAGCGTTGTTCAGCTTGGTTGCCCAGCACGGATGGGAGCTGCATTAGATGGATGTGAGCAATGCCTTTCTCCATGGCTCTCTCGAAGTCAAGGAGCTCCACATGGTGCGACCCCCAGGCTTGGATGATGACTCCGGCAAGGTCTGGCAGCTGCGGAAGGCCCTTTACGGCCTAAAGAAATCACCGCACTGCTAGAGCTAGGAGATCAATCGCACGCTTCTCAGCGGCGGCCTCCTCTGTAGCACTACCGACACCGCACTATTCAATAGTCCGTGGGGCCTGTCCTTTGTCATTGTCCTACTCTATGTCAATGACCTGCTCATCGCATCGCTGGAGGCAGCTGCCATCCAATGGGTCAAGGACTTGCTGCATGCTGCCTACCAGATGAAGGACCTCGAGTCAGCACAAGTCTTTTTCGGCATTGAGCTTGAGCATGATTGCTCCACGGGCATCTTGCACGTCCAACGGGCCGCCTACATCCAGACCCTGTCCGAGCATTTCACTAAGGACCTGCCCCTCGTGCCGAGAGCATCCTCACCCATATCATCTGATGGTCAGGCGATGCTCAAGAGATCTGATCCAGCCGTGGTGGGGGAGTCAGCCGATGTGACCACATGTTTACGTGTCATGTTGTCACTGATGTTCCTGGCAACGACGACGGGTCCAGATATCACGTTCACCGTGAACCTCCTTGCATAGTTCTTAGAGGAGCCACATCACCTCCACTTCGAGGCCGCGATCCGAGTACTGTGATATGTCGTCTCGAATCCACAGCGAGGCCTCATGTTCCGTCGACAGCTGCCCATTGTGGTGGCAGGCTACACTGACAATGACAGGGCCGAAAGTCCAAATGGTAAGATTCGTGCCAGCTGGATCTTTCTTGTTGGCGGCAAGGATGTGTCCTGGCGGAGCGGCAAGCAAGGCTGCATTGCACGTAGCACTACTAAGGCTGAGTATGTGGCACTTGGTTTTGGCGCGTGTGAGAGCATGTGGCTGCGTTGCCTATTGTCTAAGCTGCGTCAGCCAATCCCGTCCATCACGCTGCACTATGACAATGAGGCTGCAATGGCCATTGGTGACAATGATGGCATACATCACACTCGCACAAAGTACATCAATGTCGGGTATCACTATGTGCGTTTGTAATTGCATGACGGCAACATCAACATTGTGTGGATTGAGACGGCACGGCAGTTTGCTGACTTCTTGACCAAGGAACTAAAGCATGACTAGTTCAAGAAGGCTGTAATTGCGGTTAGTGTGCATCCGTGAGGTTCTCCCTCTGTCCCTCTCTCTTCCCCTGCCCACTTGGTCTCTATGTTCTCTGCCCGTCCGTACACTACACCTGTGAGTCATCGGGGAGTGTTGGTTTTCACACATCTCTCATTGTGCTCTGTTGTGTCTTCTCGGCTTGTGCACATCGGCGTGCAAATGACTGACAGTGAGACACGAACCTGTTGGAGTGTCTTCTGGTGGAGCCAACGCACGCTGAGGCCCACACACAGTTTGCTGGAGCCTCCTCTCTTCTACGTGCTTAGCTCCATCGGCGGATCTCCTTGAAATTCATGCCGCCAGCAGTCTCTGTTGCTCCTCTTGCTGTCTACACACGTCCCGTGCTGTCTTTGACTACACTCTTGCATTTCCAGCACTGCTTCGTGCATGGGGTCCAAGTTTGATGAGTTTCGGGCACTGTTGGTACCCTAGACTAGAGTAGACACCGCCAGGGTTTAAGCGGCTATAACTCTTGACTGCTATTTTTCTAGATGATTCTGACCACACAGTTGTGTTCGCAATGTGTGTATTATGATATGGTTCAGTTTTCAGGCAAAACTGACAACACCCTAGTTTTGGGCTGTCAGCCGTCTGGCAGGGCTCACCGAGAAAACCTGCCTGCCTCAAAACAGAGTTCTTTTCTGATTGGCTGGTGACCTGAGTAACAAGCTCTACAGAGCTGGGAGAGGCTAGATCTTGGAGGGGTCTCCCATTATGTCTCATTCTCACTTCTCAATCAGTCATTACTTGTTTCCAACTGTTGTCTGGCACAAACTCTGGCGCGCGCAGTTCTTAGTAACAAAACTAGAGCTCTCAGACTTCGGGTCAGGTATAGCAGACTGAGGGGGCACTGTAAGCAATGAGGGTGGGTTCTTGCACGCTGCATCAACAACGATGTTGCCCCAACCTGCTGTGTTACGTAGTTCCACGTGTCCGGCATCGATCGGTACAGAAAATGCAAAACATGCAAATCGGGCTCGAGAGCCAGTCCACCGAGAAAACTCTAGCGTTGTTCGAAAAAATGCAGAGCTCAACAGCAAGCACCTGGGACATCGTGGCAGCTGTGTGGTAGCTGCTGGTTGATGGAGCCACCACCCGTCGGTGCTCCGGCGCCAGCTGGGTCAGCATCAAGGATCTGCATGAGCATGGACACGACCGAGTGGTCATTGTGAGCTATACAAACAGATGGGGACAAATCACATCACACCAATCCCCCATGACACGATGGTACGCATGTCCATACACGTGCAGAATTGACACAGGTGTGCAACGAGATGCTCAACAGCTCATGCTCACACACCCCACTCTCAGCCACCCTCAGGCAAGGGGGGAATCCTGACAAATTGAATGGCCACCATGAACTCTTTGTGCGCAAGTGCTTTGGTAAAAAAGTCAGCCCGCTGCATGTTCGTGCCGACCCAGATGACGGAGATCATCTGTCGCTCCACAAGATCATGCACAAAGCGATGCTCAACAGCAATGTGCTTTGTGCGTGCATGAAATGTACCAGAGTTCTTTACAATGGCAAGAGCACTCTGGGTTGTCACATCGTAGAACGATGGAAGGAATAGACTGACGCAACTCAACCAACAGGCGTTGTAGCCACACGCCTCAGCAGCCCCAGCCCCTAGAGCAACATACTCAGCCTCTGATGAGCTATGTGCAATACAACCCTGGTTGCAATGCGCCACGACACAGCAATGCCACCAAGTAGGAACATGTAGCCTGTCCGTATGAGCCCATCAAGACTCCACGCCCAATCATTATCTGTGTATCCGTCAACGACCACCGAATGCTACCGTCGAAAGCAGAGTCCGAGGTACAGTGGGGACACCACATACTGCACCACTTGCACAACCACGTAAAGGGCTCCCGCCCGAGGATACTGTGAAAACTGTGCAACAAGGTTGATGGCGAAGGCAATGTTGGGTCGTGCAGTAGTGGCCAAGTACGTGAAAGAGCCAATTAGGCGCAAGTATCGGATCACGTGAAATATCTCACCCCAACTATGCTGGATCATCCACCTTCAGAGCATCCTGCCCGTCAGGTGTGATGGGAGTGGAGGCTGTCGAAACTGCAGCAAGGAGGACAAAAAACCGCTCCCCCACAACACGGGCGTAACGTGCCTGATGCAACAAGAGTGTCCGTTACTGACGATCACGTACGGTCTCCATCCCAATAAACACAGCCATAGGACGAAGGTCCTTCATCCTCTAGGCAGACTACAGGACTGCCTTCACCTCCTTAAAAGCCTCCATACAAGGAGACACAATCCACGTAGATCAGGATGGTTGTGAAGCTCTCAACTGTCCGTCTAAGAAAGAGGGACGGGTCATCGTCATTCTGCACGTAACCAACACGTGTCAGTTTGCCGGTGATCTCCAAGTTCCAGCACCTGGGTGAGTGTTTCAGGCCCTACAAGGCCTTGCGCAAGCACCAGACCTCGTCACCAACCTTGAATTCATGTGGCTGGACTATGTAGATCTCCTCCTCTAAGGTGCCATGGAGGAACGCATCGTTCACGTCCATCTGGTGCAACTCCAAGTCGTGGTGAGCAGCAACTCCGAACACAGCGTGAGAGGTGGTCATGTGGCCAATGGGTGCAAAACTGTCAGTGCATTCTTACCCCTCTACCCAAAAGAACCCCTTAGCCTTCAAGTGAGCCTTGTAGCGAACCAGTGTGTCATCAGGCCTCACCTTCTTGCCAAAGACCCACTTGGCCTGTATAGCCTTCCTCCCAGGCGGGAGGTCGACAAGCTCATAGGCACCATGCTCACGAATAGCTCTCAGCTCATCCTCATAAGCAGCACGCCACAAGTTTGCATCCTGAGCTGAGTGCCTCCTTTAACGTGCCTGGATCAAGCATCGTCGAGGGAGAACTGCGGGTGGCTAAGACACATGCCTCCAGACTCCACCTGACAACGACAAGGTCGGCTGCAGCATCGCAAGCGACCAAGAACTCTTGGGAGACCAACTCGTGCCCCACAGAACATGCTAGATACACCTGAGTGCAGTCTTCCTGGAAACTCAAGCCAAGGGCCTTCATGCCAGGCTCGCCACTCTGAACACTACGAGTCGGGTGTCTAGGCACTGAGTCAGCATCCCGCTACACCCTAGCGGCCAATGGTCGGAGACGACCACTTGGCTCCCGGGAGTAACCCGATGCTGGTGCGTTCACCTCAAGCTGGGGAGAAGGGTGCTGGGCCAGAGCCACAGGGGAAATAGGTGCATGCACGGGAGTGGGTGTGACAAAGGGGATTGACAGTGGCACGGGATCAGGTGTTCCAGAGGGGTTTGACGCTTGTACGGGATCAGGTGTGCTAGAGGGGTCTGATCCAGCACCGGATCAGGTGTGCCAAAGGGGTCTGACACCGACACAGGATGAGGTGTGTCAGAGGGGATCAAAACTGGTACGGGATCAGGTGTGCTTCAGGGGTCTGACACCGGCACAGGATCAGGTGCGCCAAAGGGGACTGATGAGGCTACCGGACCCACAGCCACGATGGCCGGATCGTTAGCGGTCGGAGACCGGACCGCAGGTGAGGAGGCCCGGACGGACCCATCCAAAGGACTAGACTCCCCCATCCGCTGGGAGGCCACACAAGTAGGAACGTTGTCGGCGGCCAGCGAAAGAATGCTTGACAAGTCGTGGTAGGTGAGAGCCTCAAAGAAGACAACATCTCGAGACTCGACAATGCGATGGCGAACAGGGTCCCAAAAGCGCCAGGCCTTTGACCGCGGGGAGATGCCACGGAAGGTACACATATCCTTGAGGTGAGACCTTGGACCCCTTCTGATCCTCGGTATACTAGGCGCAGGCAAGGGACCCCCAAACGTGGGCGAGACGAAGATCAGCATGATGGTCAAACCACAACTTGTATGGCGTGACATGGTCTAGAAGTGACCATGCGGCAAGCGGTTCCAGACCCACGTCATGGAGGAGAAGCCCTCAAAGGCACAGGACTCCGAAAGACTGCGCTTTGACCGCATTGCACGAACCGCATCCTCCATGGTGCGGTTCCAATGCTCAGACACACCGTTTTGCTGTGGTGTAGTAGGGGTGGAGATCTGGTGAAAGATACCGTGCTCAGCAAAGTAGGCATCCATCTCGCCTAAGAACTCACCACCACAAACTGCGTGGAACGTATGAAGGGTGTGACTAGATTGATGCTTAGCCATCACAAGCCACATGTGGACCGCCTGCACGGCATCGCTCTTGTGGTGGAGGCTGTAGACCCACCGCATCTGGATGAAGTCATCTATTAGGGTGAGAACATATCAACCCCAGTATGTGTGGGACTCGACTGGGACAGGACCGAGAAGGTCCGAGTGGACCAACTCTTGTGGGTATTATGCACAGGAGGAGGAGTCAGGGTAAGAGCAGCGATGCATCTTACCCTGGGTTCACAAAAGACAATCAGTCTTGGGTAGCTTCTCGAAGGAAGTTTCATCAAGACCGAGGGCTGGCAGGGTTTGAATGAGCTCGGACACAGTGTCCGAGCTCACATGGCAAAGGTGGCAATACAACAAGCGCTGGTGCTCAGGGGAGAGAACACCAGTGATAAACACACATGCAGAAGAGAGGTGAACAAGAAAGAGACGGAATTCAACAGACGCATGATAGAGGTCGTCAAGAATAGATGCACGAAGCACAATGGCACGTGTGTCAAGAGCAGTCACTGTGGCTGAGCCAGCAGAGTGCTAAATAGTGAGACCCATATTGGTGCATGCACGAACAGAGAGCAGGCTAAGCTCAAGAGCAGGGACAAAGAGCACATCAAGAACATACAAGGGGCCAGACAGACCGTCAAATCGTACAACCCCAACTCCCTGCACAGGCATGGACTAACAAAACCCTGTGCGAACGAACCGAACGGACGCAACGCGATTCAGCACAATGAAGTCACTTCAAGGACAGGTCATGTGATGGGTGGAACCAGAGTCAATGAGCCATTGCCACTTGGCTTACGACCAGTTATCAACACTAAGCAACATGCCACAGAACACTCTACTCACTCTACTTGACGCTCAGTAGAGGACTCAGGACAACGACGAATAGCATGGATCTATGAATCATCAAGCTAGTCAATACTGTCACGTCCATCCTCATCGCAAGCCAATTGAGCTCCACTACAAGCATCATCACAGACAACAGACGCAATAAGACAAGTTGTCTCGGGACCACTCGGTGGTCACAACACACTCGTAACTCACTGAGTACGAAGCACCAGCACCTGACAAAGCTCCACGATTGTGCGATCCCGAGGGTCCATACTACCGTTGCCGCCTGGTGAAACGTATGTGTCTGCGGTAGTCTTGGTCACTGCACGCCCCATACATGTGTCACTCAAGGAAATCTATTGCGCGGATGCCGCCTGAAGGTCGTGCATGATCCGATTCCAGTCAAGGGGCTTCTCACACTCCGTGTAGCAGTGAGCACCTCCATAGGTGTAGCAGTGGACAGAACGTCAACTGCCACTGTGTGCCGGCTGCTGCTACTACTGCTGCTACAACTGATGTCCCTCCCCACGTTGTTTCTTCTCCTTCTTCCCCTGTACGGCCGTTGCAACATCCTGAGTATGGCCATTTGAGTTAGAGGAGGAGGAGGAAGCACTGGAGGTGGGACTGGTGAGCTGGGATGGAGGCGTAGGACGGGTCACAATCACTACTGCAAGAAGTGGACTCTGTGGATGGGAGATGGCAGCCTCATGAGCGATGTGGCCTGGAGGAAGTTGCGATGGGCCCAAGGAAGCAGCTACAGTGACTCCGAAAACTCAGAGAGAGCCACATGGCCGAAGCCCGTAAAGAGCTTCACGTGGTCCAAATGCACCACCATCATGATGGTGTCGAGTGCCCACAACTGTGTCCCGTCACCGGTCCCAACGCGCATGTAACGGCACATCGTGCGCCTCCAGTAGTCAGCTGCAAGCTCCGTAGGACCCTGATAGAGGGAGTGAAACTCACGTAGTCGGGCCGCCCTTGTAGCATGGGTCGCCGCAGCGAGAAATATTAGGGCCAGCTTCCAGCCCTGGCGCAGATCTGCTCCAATCCCGGTCCCGGTCTCACCCAGCAAGGGGAGGAAGTCGACCACATTCTTCCGCGGCATGGCGTAGAGAAGACCGTGTACCGCTCTCGCTCCTATCTGGACCTGGTGAGCGTCAAGAGTCTGGAACTGGCTGTGGTAGTGAGGCCAGAAGCCCTCAGAATCGGCCCACACCTGAAACAAGGTCTCCCAGCAATGGAAGCCCTTTTCGCTGTCGTAACGGGGTGGAGGTGTTTCAAATTCCTTCGGTCGCCGCTCCGTAGGGAGTGGGACCTCAGGCTTGGAAGATGGTGGAAGGGGTATAGGGGGACCACCAGTGAGAGAAACGCCACCAAAAGTGAAGGTGACACATGAGAAACAGGTGCCACATGTGTAGCCATGGAATGGAGAAAATGGGGGCCTTAGTTGTGTCAAGAACAACAACGCAAGAAGAAGTCTCAGAGTAGCGGGGCTGCAGGTTAATACACGCCGGTTGACCGGGCCATCCATGTGAGTCACTCAACGTGGGGCCCAGATGCCACCCAAGGATCAAACCAAGACGGTACGAGAGCATGCTTCCAATGGTTTCTAACACGCCGGGATGACCCGGCCGAGTCGTCCAAAGGGATCAGCAACCCAACACCACATGTCTATAACATGCATAACTAAATCTTTGTAGACCACATCGCCCACGAGCATATTGTTAATCCGTGTGCCACATTCCTCCCACATGTGTGTCCTCGGGTGCGCAGGGCTGTCAAGAAGGTGTCCTGGCTTGCTCTGATCTTCCTAAGTGTCCACGGCTGCTTAGTGCAAAGAGACCTCCAGGGGAGGTGTGTGCTTTGGGTCGCCACAACACCAAGGGAGCCGAATTCTGGTAGAATGCAGGTTGCGGAAACTAAGAAAGGCTGAAGACCGTTAATGGTTTTTTTTTATGACATTACATAAAATTCATATAGCCTGTGATCTGAGCTTTCCAACTCATCCAAGCTCGCCCAAAGCGGAGCAGTAGAGCCCCTGCTACGGCCGTTGGAGTTACCGATGGTGGAGCCGCCCACCATGCCCACGAACGGGAGTGACGGGAGGCGCTTTGACGGTGGCCTGTCGAAGCGCCCTTCCTGGCCCTCCAACGTGGGGGGAGGCTTTCCCTGGTCGAAGAGACCTCCCACGTCCTTTCCTTTATGGCCCACGTGCCTTTTGAGCTCATTGAAGTCGAACTCGGACCACTGGTGGTGGAATTATCCCGTCACCAATGACGGAACCCAGATTCCACCCACCTACCACCCGAACTTCGGATGGGGCTAACTTTCTAAATTCTCAACCAAATCAAGCAACTGAAAGCTCGAAACCGCATGGAAAAATCAAAGGGGTCCAAATTTGCAATGATATCAGACATCCAACCACTCTCTAGTGGTCGAAACCGGAAAACAGCAAACGGCATCCATGGCAGGGGCACTTTTTAACAATCTCCCCCATGCACCTTCCATGCCGGATGCCTCATGCTCACTCTTGCTTGTCCGCTCCTGCGCCTTCAAGCCCTTTGCAGCTTGTCAACCCTAGCCCTGCAAGGCTTATGATGCTCCGATCCTGGGGCTGTGCCTTGATCAAGCAATCTGGGAGCATGTGCTTTGTGCTGCAATGTTGCAGCACAACCTGTCCCTTCTCCACCATGTCGCGCGCATAGTGGTATCGCACGTCGATGTGCTTTGTCCTCCTGTGCTGCGTCAGTTTATTGGTCAGCGAGATGGAGCCAGTGTTGTCCTCTTGGACCACTGTAGGCTCCTGCTGTGGCACGCCTAGCTCCCCCAGCAATCTGCGGAGCCACACTGCTTCCTTGACCGCCTCGGCCAAAGCAATGTACTCCGCCTCCACTATGGAGGTGGCGACGCAGTCCTGCTTCCTGCTGCACCACGAGACCGCTACACCTGCGAGGAAGAACACATAGCCAGAAGTGGACTTCCTCTTGTCCATATCGCCGGCGTAGTCCGCGTCAGTGTAGCAGACCAGCCGCAAGGGGTCTGACGTCTCCTTTCCGTCGTACTTCAGTCGTGAATGCCGCGTTGCCTACAAGTACCGAAGGATGCGCTTTGCCGCCTGCCATTGTAGTGGCCCAGGGTTGGCCACATACCTGCTCACCTGACCCACTGCATAGGCCATGTCTGGCCGAGTTGCCACCATGGCATACATCAGGCTACCCACCACAGATTGGTAGGGCACCACCGCCATGTCCTCCTTCTCTTCTTTCATTTGCACCGTCATCACTGCACTCAGCTCACAGCTCGTGGAGACCGGACCGCCCACTGGCCTGCAGTCCTCCATGCCGTACCCCTTCAGGACCTCGGCCACGTACTTGTCCTGCCCCAGCTCAAGCGTGCGCGCCCTCCGGTTCCGCGTGATGCTCACCCCGAGGTAGTACTCCAACTCCCCCGTGTCCGTCATCTTAAAATCTGCTGCTCAGCTGCTCTGTGAGCTGCTGTAAAGCCGCCACATCTGATGAGCACGGGATCAGATCGTCCACGTAGAGTGCGACAATCTGATGGAGTCCTTTGCTGCGCCACACGTACACACTGTGGTCTGACTCACAGTGCTTGAAACCGAGCTCCACCATGTAGCCGTCCATCTGTTGGTACCAGCACCTGGGTGCCTGTTTTAGCCCGTACAAGGCCTTCCGCAGCTTGCACGCCTTGCCCTCCGGCGCATCCACCCCCTCCGGCACATCAAGGTATATCTCGTTGTCGATGATGCTGTTTAGGAATGCCGTCTTGACATCCATTTGGTGGATCTCCATATCCTTTGCGGCTGCCACCGCGAGGATCGTCCGAATGCTTGTGAACTTGGTGCCGGGCGCGAACGTCTCATTGTAGTGTTCGCCTTTCCGCTGCGCGTACCCCTTTGCCACCAGCCACGCCTTATACTTCTCCACATTGCTGTCCTTGGTGAGCTTTACCTTGAACACCCACTTAGAGCTGATTACCTTCGCCCCCTCAGGCCGATCCACAAGCTACCAAGTGACATTCTCAGCAAGGGACGCAAGTTTAGATTTTATCGCTTCGTCCCACTGTTGCCCGTCACTCCCTGCAAGCGCCTCTTGCATCATGCACCGCGCCATGCCGACTCAGTGGCCCGTGCTAGCGTCGTATCGCTTCACCACATTCCGTTGCCTCCGGCTGCAACACGGTGACCTTGGTGACGCCGGCTACTGGTCGTGATGCTGCTATGCTGCAACGTTGTCCTCGGCCGCGGGCTCCCCAACGTCAGCTGCTGCGTCCTGCGCTCCAGCAGGAACTGCACTTGCTACATTGCCCTGCTGCGCTCCAGCACCGTCGTCCTCTGAGGCATCGACCTCTGCATCCACTAGCTCCTCCTCACGGTCAAGGAGTTGGAACCACTCCCCATGCTTTGGAGAGTGCGCCGCTTCGATGTTGTTGCTGCTGTTGCAGTAGCTTTGTTGCTCGTCAAACGTGACATCGCAGCTGGTAATGACATCCTGCGCTTGTGGGTCAAAGAGGCGGTACGCTTTGAGCGCACTCTTGTACTTGGCGCCCTTCAGGTCGTGGTTCTTTTTGCCGTTGAGGAGCGCCTTCTTGCCTTTGGTGCCTTTGCCACCGGCCTACGCCTCCTCCGGACACTCCTTGGCCCATTGGCCCTCCTTGCCACAGTTATGGCACGCACCCCTCTTGGCGCCCTTCTTGCCGCCGCCCTTACCGCCGCCTTGCTTGCCGCTGCTGCTGCCACCCTACGTTTTGGTGACCAGGGCAGTTGAGGATGACGAGGTCTTGCCACGGCTCTGACGGTGCACCTCGTTGCGGATGTACTCAATGACTGCGTCGTAGGTGAGTTTATTCTCCTCCCAACCTCCCAACATAGTGATGAGAGGGCTCCAAATGTCAGATAGAGCCATGAGGAGCGCCATCGCCTGCATCTTTGTGTCAATCTTCCACCCCACATCATTGCATTGTGAGGCAAGAGACTCGATCTGCTGCATGGTGGAAATGACCTCCTCACCCTCCTCGATCTTCACTGTCAAGAGTCGCTTCATTGCAAAGATCTTGTTGGCTAGGGATGTTGATTGGTGTATGGAGCAGAGCTTCTTCCACGCATCAGTTGCCAGGTCGCAGCCGTGGATGTAGCCCCACCGAGATTCATTTAGCGCCGAAAATAGGAGCATCAGTAACTCCGTGTTCTTCTTTGCGAAGGCCGACTTCTCCTCGTCCATTGCGCTCGCATCTTGAACCTCCGTGCCCTTCATACGCTCTAGCAGTCCCTTGTGCTCGAGGTAGATCTCAAAATGCCTCTGCCACAGCCCAAAACTAGGGCCGCCCATGTACTTTTGGATGGGTGAGGACTCTGCCTTCTACGCCATGTTGAAC
Source organism: Penium margaritaceum (assembly GCA_023375785.1). Lineage (NCBI taxonomy): Eukaryota > Viridiplantae > Streptophyta > Zygnematophyceae > Desmidiales > Peniaceae > Penium > Penium margaritaceum. The sequence continues at coordinate 123,444 of SZWC01006452.1, forward strand.
TCCTACTATGGACAGTCTCAAACTGCAACGGCGAAGTCGCCCGGAGCGACACTCCCATGCGTTGCAGAAACCGTGAACGTCTTGGAAGGCAGATCAGGGCTATGGGCCCATAACCCTTTTTCAGGAATGTGTCCTGGGGTGCTCTGATCTTCCTAAGTGTCCACGGCTGCTTAGTGCAAAGAGAATTCCAAGGGAGGTGTGTGCTTTGGGTCGCCACAACACCAAGGAAGAAAATTTTTGGCAGAATGCAGGTTGCGGAAACTGAGAAAGGCTGAAGACCATTATTGGCTAGTTTTTTTCATGAGTACATCAGATTCACATAGCCTGTGATCTGAGCCTTCCAACGCATCCAAGCACGCTCAAAATGGAGCAGTAGAGCCCCTGCTACGGCCGTTGGAGTGACCCATGGTGGAGCCGCCCACCATGCCCACGAGAGGCGCTTCAACGGTGGCCTGTCGAAGCGCCCTTCCTGGCCCTCCAACGTGGGGGGAGGCTTGCCCTGGTCTAGGAGACCTCCAACGTCCCTTCCTTTATGGCCCACGTGCCTTTGGAGCTCATTGAAGTCAACATCGGACCACTGGTGGTGGAATTATCCCGTCACCAATGACGGAACCCAGATTCAACCCACCTACCACCCAAACTTCGGATGGGGCTCACTTTCTGAGTTCTCAACCAAGTCGAGCGACTGAAAGCTCAAAACTGCATGGAAAAATCCAAGGATTCCAGATCTGCAATATGATCAGACATCTAACCACTCTCTAGTGGTCAAACCAGGAAAACAGCAAACCACATCCATGGCAGGGGCACTTTTAACAAGGGCATGGTGATCCCGAGATCAGTGGACACACGTGCTGAGGCTACTAGCAGTTGAGTGGACATCTCATGCCATCTCTCTCACGTTGCATGACCTCCCTCGGCACGATTCCATGCCCTCCACTCTCATTGGCCGCGAAGACCCGTCTTGGAGTGTAAATTGCATGAGTTACTCTATTGCAAGCACAACTGAATTGAACGTGCATTGTGGTGGATTTTCTAGTCCTAGGCTAACATTCTACTTTATGGTTTAGGTTAGACCAGTATTGGTGCACTCCTAGGAAAGGACTGGGCATTTCACAAAATGCCCATTAGGAAATTAGCGAGCCAGGAGGAGGTTCTGCTCTCCCCTCGCGAAGTGAACCAGCGCGGCCGGCAAGCTTCGCTCGCCGACCGCGTCGAGCAAAGCACGTCTAGCGTGCTTCGCTCCCTTCCTCTCTTGCCTGTTTGCTCGTAGGACTTAGTTTCTCCACGCAAACTGCTGCGCGATGCAGAACTCAGCCTAGCATGCACAATCCTTAACTGTTTTCAATGATTTAAGTTGCATTGGAAAGCCAGCGTGTTTCTGATGGTATCAGAGCTCAGTCGTCGGGCTTCGCGTGGAGGAGCCGATGGATCCGTAGCTGCAAAGTTAGCAGCCGCAAAGGTGTGAGGGGAAATCTGTCGCACCCCTAGGGTCGATGGATTCAGAGGAGAGGGAGGGCCCTCGCCCGCCTAGTGCAAGGTCGCCTAGGTTGTCTAGGGCCGCCGAAGCCGCTGGAGCCGAGAGAGGAGGCAAAAGAAGGTAGAAAGGGAAGAAAGACAAGGGCGGCGCCCCTCTAGGGAGACCGGTAGTCGTGACTAAGGGCACTGCTGGGGGCCTAGAAGCCAGCCCAGGGCCAGAGCAAAGGTGTGGCTCTAAGCCACAGTCATCTTAACATGTCGGAAGTGCAAGGGAGCAACGGAAACCGTGCTAAAGGCGACGGCCGTCCTAGGGACGATGAGGGCCGTTCCGCCAGAGGACAAGGTGCCATGTCGGCAGCAGTGACATGGCAGGACATTGACAGGCTGGGATTTCATCGCGATCTCACGCCACCTACGCTAGGAATTGGGAGTTCATTGCATGGAAGGAGCTCTACCTCTCATGGGCTAAGGAGTATGGGCTTGAGGACTGTTACCTTGAGCCTCCTGCCGCGAGTGTAAGTGACCGGACACTCCTTGTCGCTTACAACACGCTCGTGCGAGCTCTCCGAGACCCGCAAGGGTATGCCTTGCGTCAGTTTTGCCAAGGGGGGAGGGGAGAGGATCCCCCCGACCCTCGCAGTGGTGCTGCGCGACCGTACGAAGCCTGGCAGCATCTACTCAAATGCCAAGAAGAGCAGGGAGTGGCACTGCTCGTGACTCTTCGAGACAACTTGCGCACGCTCTACTCCAGACCGGGAGCACCGGTTCCTACCGCCTACACTCCAACGCACCCGTTCCTACCGCCTACACTCATCAGTCGGCCGCTGCAGCAGTCGCACAGGTGAACGCCAATGCCGCTCAGAGTTGGGGCACCAGAGGCCGCCAGTCCCAGGGTGGCGGAGGACGAGGGCGCGGCCGAGGCCGCAACCCAGGAGGTCGCACAGGCAGCTACTACGGTCAGGAAGACCACTTCTGGCGCTCGTGTCCCAGTCTTCAGCGTTGGATGCTGGAGCAGCAGCAGCGTCAGCAGCAGTCACAACAGCACCAGCAGCAGCACCAGCAACAGCACGAGCAGTGGCAGTGGCTGCAGCAGCAGGTGCAGGAACCATCACCCCCGTACCCCCAGAGTGGCTATGGTGCACCTCCCCGTATGCATCCACCCATTGCAGCAGTGACCTATGGTCTGCCACCGCAGCTGCTGGTCGCACAGATGTTCCCCCAGGCACCACAGCTCTTCGCTGCACCACCGTACCCAGGAGTGTATTCTCTAGCCCATGTGCCCGCAGAGATGACACCACCCCCAGTCTGGGCCATTCGCGCATGGGAGAAGAGGGGCACTGCATCATTAGTTGGAGGGACCCCACCAGATCTGGCCTGGCCAGGGCCAGGCGAGCTGAGTCCATCCACGCCCCCGACAGCTACACCAGCAGCAGGTCAGAGGTTAGGTTGCACGCATGTCACCACATCCCACGCCTTGCCCATGCATGAGTGGTTGTTTGACACTGCCACATCGCACCACATGTCACAGCACCACCAGTTGTGTGTATCTCTGTATGCCGCGCATGATGTTGATGGTGTGCGCACAGGCTCTGGGGAGGTTCTGCGGGTTGAGGATGTGGGGAAAATTGCGTTGCAAGCAGCGGAAGGGGCGATATGGCTGACTGGGGTGTTGTATGTTCCCCGACTGAAGGTGAATTTTCTGTCAGGGGGTCAACTAGATCGTCAAGCGGGCATGTCAGCACTGACGCAAAATCAGAGATGTTCTCTCTTTGATGGCAGCGGGTCACTGTTGGTGGATGGGCCTCTGCATGCTGACATGCTCTACAGGCTCACTCTGTTTCCATGTATAGAATCGTCACGCCAACAGTTGCATGTCATGACAGGGACAGATACATGACACACTGACTTGGTGCACAGACGCCTTGCACATATCAAGGAACTGGTGACAAAACTGATGAAGCATACACCGGCTCATGGACTGACACCGACTGAGTGCCCCCACGGACTCAAAGACAACTCATGCTTAGAGTGTCATGAGGGGAAGTCACACTGAAAAACGTACCCCAGAACTGAACATGTAAGCACTGCTCCACTTGCACACGTCCATGCTGACCTAACAGGATCCATGCCTGTACCGTCCCTACAGTATGGAGCACAGTACATACTAACGCTAACCGATGATTGTAGTCGTTTTCGTTGGGCATTCTCGTTGCGCACAACAAGAATGATGCTCAGTGTGCCATCACTGAGTGGATACCCTATGCTGAACGGCAAACAGGTTTTTCTCTGAAGGTCCTTTGCACAGACAGAGGGGGTGAGTTCCTGGGAGCACTGACAGCAGAACTGAAGGGCAGAGGGATAGTGCACCAAACGACTGGAAAATACACTCCCCAACAGAACGGTGTCATCGAACGGTGGCACCGTACCCTTGGAGATGCTCTACGCACTCTCCTAACCGAGTCGGGCCTTTCTTTTGGGTTTTGGGAAGAAGCGGTGAAATGCATCACCTGGGTGTGGAACAGGATACCGCAAGGTCCACTGCCCAAGTCCGTCACACCATGGGAACGCTGGTTTAAGGAACGGGCAGATTTGCGGCCGGCCCAGGTGTGGAGAACCATGGCACGTGTGTGGCTTCCAGAACAACAACGACCACACAAACTGATTCCTAGAGGCAAGTGGTGCATTTTTGTTGGGGTGTCTCATGCATCTAAGGCATTGGGACCCGGTCAGTCACTGTTTTTTGGAGGTTTTGGGACCCGTTCAGTCACTGTTTTTTGGAGAGTCAGGATGCATCCTTCTTGGAGCACATGCCATACAAGGAGTTTCTTACGCTTAGGCATGGTCCACAGTTTTCCATGCCACAGCAATATCCTGAGTATGTGAGTGTGCCAGCGTTCATTCCGCAAAGTGCCGCACCCCTGCAGAGTGTCTCTGGGTCGCAAACTACACTGCAGGCTGGTTCCCCTGTTCCCACAGACTTCCTCACCCCCAACGATCTTGAGTATGCCAAATCAGAAGACTCTGAAGGTCAGAGTACACTATCACCCCCCGGTCTAAACCCTCTTGTTTCTGGCCTGCCGTCCAGCCAGGTCAAGGGTTCTCCGCCAGAAACAGTGTGGAGGTCCTCAAGGAACCTGCCGCGGGTAGACTACAACCAGTTCTACAACGTAGTAGGCAAACAGGCACAGTCAGAACCAACCACCCTTGCTGAAGCAAGGAAGCGTCCTGACGCAAAGGAATGGGAGCAAGCAATGATCAATGAAATCAATGCCTTGTTGGAACACAAGGTGTTTGAACTCGATCCACTCCCACCAGGACGCAAGGCAATAGATGTGAAATGGATCTTGAAACTCAAAAGAAACTTGGCGGGCATGATAGAGAAATACAAGGCCAGATTACTAGCAAAAGGGTTCCACCAGATTCCCGGTCAAGACTTCACTGACACGTATGCTCCTGTGGGGAAGTACACAAGCAGTCGTGTCCTGTTGGGGGTAGCAACTCTAGAGGATTGGGAAGTCCATCAAATGGACGTGAAAAACGCATTTCTCAATGGATCACTGGAGGAAGAATTGTGTATCCGACAGCCTGAAGGGTTTGATGATGGAACAGACAGAGTGTGGCTGCTCCTGAAAGCTCTTTATGGCTTAAAGCAAGCACCAAGATGCTCGAATAAGGAAACAAAACGAACTCTAGACAAGGGGGGGTTCATCTAAAGCATATCTGATCCGTCCCTTTTCTTGCGTTGGACAAGTGAGGGACCTGTTGCTCTCATTGTTTATGTGGATGACCTCCTCACTCTCTCTCCATCTCTCAATCTTGTGTCCCACACCAAAGCACTTCTCACTGCACACTACCGCACGACAGATCTTGGAGAGGCGCACAATTTCCTGGGCATGACCATAACACGAGACAGAAAGGCACGGACTTTGTCCCTCCATCAAGGACGGTTCATTGCACATCTCACAGCACGCTTTGCACATCTTGTACAGCATCTTCCACGACAGTGCACACCCATGAGCCCAGATGTCTATGCACACCTCCTTGATGCACACACCACTGACTACGGACCAGAAACAGACCCCACACTGTACCGGCAAATACTAGGCAGCCTGAGCTACCTGGCCACCACCACATGACTGGACATAGCCTGTGCAGTCAACACGCTTGCCAAATTTAATCAGCAACCCCGCACTGCCCATCAAAAGGCTCTCCTCAAACTGTTACGCTATGTGTTGGACACCACCACTATCGGTCTTGTTTTCTCTCCAACACAATCACCACTGTTGGATGGTTTTTACGACAGTGACTATGCACGTGAAAGAGCAGCGCGCAGCAGGGGCGGGTGGGTGTTTCGTCTTGTGGGTACCGCAGTCTCTTGGCGCAGAACAAAAAACAGTCGTGTGTGGCAAAAAGTGTCGCTGAAGCTGAGTATATAGCATTTGGGGAAGCGTTGTCTGAAGCCATTTGGTTGCGCAGGCTGTTGGAAGAATTGGGATATGGAGTTGATGTTGTTCCACTGCACAGTGACAGTTCCGCAGCCCGCCGCATCACAGCAAATGACGGAGTCTTGCACCCTCACACAAAGCACATTCGCGTAGAACACCATTTTGTGCGCGAGGCAGTCAAAGTAGGCGCAGTTGAAGTGTGCGGCATCAGCGGCTCAGAGCAACTTGCAGAATTTCTCACCAAGGCAGTCCCATCATCTGCAGTCATAGACCAACTGTGTCAACTTGGGTGCATGCCTCTTGCACCCTCGGCCAAGGGGGCGTACTAATCCGTGTGCCATATTCCTCCCACATGTGTGTCCTCGGGTGCGCAGGGCATGGTGATCCCAAGATCCGTGGAGACACGCGCTGAGGCTACTAGCAGTTGAGCAGATATCTCATGCCATCGCTCTCAAGTCGCGTGACCTCCCTCGGCACGATCCCATGCCCTCCACTCTCATCGGCCGCGAAGACCCGTCTTGGAGTGTGAATCGGATGAGTTGCTTTATTGCAAACACAACTGAATGTAACCTGCATTGTGGTGCATTTTCTAGTCCTAGGCTAACATTCTACTTTAGGGTTTAGGTTAGACCAGTATTGGTGCACTCCTAGGGAGGACTGGGCATTTCACAAAATGCCCATAAGGAAGTTAGAGAGCCAGGAGGAGGGTTCGCTCTCGCCTCGCGAAGCGAACTAGCGCGGTCGGCAAGCTTCGCTCGCCGACCGTGTCGAGCAAAGCACGTCTAGCGTGCTTTGCTCCCCCCCTCTCTTACCTGTTCGCTCGTAGGACTTGGTTTTTCCGCAGAAACTGCTGCGCCATGCAGAACTCAGCCTAGCATGCACAATCCTCAAACGTACAAAACACCAGTCAGCCAAAGCACCCCACCGGGTGCTTGCAATGCCACTTTGCCCACCCCTTCAACTTCCAGCACCTTCCCAGACCCTGTTTTCACACCCTCTACATCATGCGCAGCATACATCGACACAAACAGCTGGCGATGTGGTGACATGTGATGCGACAGTGTGCGGCAGTGTCAAACAGCCATTCATGCATCGGGAGTGTGTGTGATGTGGGGACATGAGTGTGCGCCAGTCGCTGACATGGCGACTGTGGCATGGCCGTGGGTTCTTGGGTCTGTAGGTCCATGGGCGCCGCCCACGCAGTCACAGGTTCTCCTGCTCCGGGCTGCTGCTACTCGGTCATGTCTCCGTACATACGCTGCGCCCACACTGGCGAGGAGACCGGGTCGGCTGTGTTCAGTGGAACGTAGAAGGGACCCTGGTACATGGGGACTGGCCCTTGGTGGAGCGGCGGGCCCGCCGCCAGCTGCATCGGAGGTGGTGCGTAGGTGATGCCACCAAAGGGCAGAGGGGCTCTAGGTCCCACTGCCATTAGCGTAGACCATGCTGGAGGCTGCAGATGGTGCCAAAGCTGCGGGCGGAGCGCCAGAGGGGCAAACCTCTGCTGCGAATGCTGCTGCTGCTGTGGCGTCATAACGAGCTAGAGGTCTGGACAGGCGCGCCAGAAGTGGCCATGCTTGCCGCAATAGTTGCAGGTGCACCCTGCTCCACCACCCGGGCCAGGACCACGTCCTTAGCCTGACTGTGTGCCTGATCCTCCATGACTCCAGCCTCCTCCACCTCTACCTCCTCCTTGTCCAGCTCCAGTGGAGGCACCTGACGAGGACTGATGGACGAAGGCACTGGGCACCGGGGTGTTGGTCTCTCACTCCTCTCCACGACGGATGTCCTCGTAGTGTTGCAGTTCCTCAAACACCTCAGCAAGGTCTGTGTTCTCAATGCCTGTCGCACAGAGACGTCGAAGAAGGCATCGCCGAAATCTCTGTATGGCTCTCCAAGGTGTGGCAGGACGGGGTCCAGCCATTCGAGCACTGAGCAAGAAGCTCCAAGCCCGAGGATGCGGCGACGAAGATCCATTGCCGCTTCCCAATACTCAGCTATCTGTGCCCCCGGCTTGGGATACAGGTTTCGTAGTCTGTCGCGTAGGGAAACTACCGGTCCCATTCTCCGTTCCTCATGGCGCGTAGCAAGATGCTGCCATGCCTCATAGGGGCATGGAGTGCCGCTGCGAGGGTCCGTTGGGTCCTCCCCTTTGTCGCCAAAATGAAAATGGCGGATGGCATACGATTGCTCGTCTGGCAGCGCTCAAACCAGGGCATTGAAAGCCCGCAGCAGAACGTGATCCTCAGTTGCGTCGACTGGTAGGAAAAGGTACAACTCCTCCAACCCGTGTTCCGCCGCCCACGCGAGAAAGACGTCCTTCCAAGCAAGGAAGTCGCATGTGCCCAAGGCAGGCAGCGTCAAGTCCTTCTGAGACATGGCCGTGCTAAGGTCTTCCCACTTGACCGTGACAGCACCGGCACCCCCACTAGCGCCGGCGCCGGTGCCAGCACCGCCACCAGTGGAGTGACCACCATTTCCTTCGGTACCAGGCTCTCCTAGCGCTGATGCCGCTTGGCTCATGACTCCTGTGGGTCCAGGGGGGTCCTAGACTGGCGGCGTGAGGCCTGGTTGTCCTCGTTGTGGCCGAACAAAACTTCGGCAGCATTTCGTCAGGCCCACTTTGGGTCCAGTTTTCTGTCGCGATCCTTTCGCTCGTGGGAATGGCCCTGTCTTGACCTAGTGACGTTGCTCAGGCCGCCTACGACCTGCACACCTTGTCTGTGGGCCAAGGGATCCCACCACTGCCTCTAGGGGCGGTTGTGGCGCTTGGGCTCTCCCTCCCATGCTTTTCCCACATTTGTGGGCTTCCCCTTGCCTCTTGCCGCCTCTGCTGTCCGTGGGCGGCCTAAGGGGAGGGGTTCGACGGCCTCCGGTGACTCGCGCGGCTTGCTTTTGTGGCGGCCGCGCGGATCTAGTCCCGCGCGTGGCTCGGCTGCCACCTTTCCTGCTCCGTGCTGCTCCTAGGCGTCCGTTTATGGCCCTGGAAGCGGCTCTAATACCATCAGAGGTGCTCGACGATTCAAACGCAACCAGCCATGCTTCGTTTGGTCAAGAAACGAGTAAGAACACCTCAGTTTTGCATGGCGGCCATGGAATCCGGTAAAAACTCAAGTGTCGAGCTCTCGTAGGGAAGAGCTCAAGCGGGTGAGTCTCATGAAGCGAGGCCCACCCCTCGGGCCGGCAAGCGGAGCTCGCCGGCACATCAAGCTCGAGCGAGGGCCAAGCTCGAGCGAGGGCGAAGCCCTCGCATGTCACACAGAAAAGGCGGACTGCCCCGAGCCAGGTTTACCTACCCAAACACAGTTCGTCTAACTAACAAAAGATGGACTAATCTAGGTTCCCAAGAGTGTACAAGGCTGTCCACACAGAAAGCGCGAGGACACTTCTAGGGTCCATACAGAATGCCAGCTGAGGCAATGATGCGCAAGGGAGGCAAGCACACGAGAGACACCGGAGGGCTCCCAGTGGTGGTCCGACGTGACAAGGAACCTCAACGTACGACGCCTCCGCTCTCTTGGCCGGCAAGCCCTGCAGACTCAGGTCCACACCGGGGAGAAAAATATAGACAGAGAGGATTAACGGAGTGTGTGTGTGTGTGGGTGTGTGTGTGTGTGTGTGTGTGTGTGTGTGTGTGTGTGTGTGTGCGCGCACATGCGTGAGTGCGTGTGTGTGAGCGCGCGCGCGCGTGTG
>SZWC01006453.1:26540-37520 GCA_023375785.1 Penium margaritaceum
TGGCGCCGGTGCCGGTGTCTCTTCCACCCCACCTGGTGCTAACTCTGCTGCCTCTAACCCTGCTGTCACCCCATCTGCTGTCTCTCCTGCCGCAGTCTCCCGCCAGCATGACTTCTTCTCCCAGCCTCCTGTCTTTTCTACTGGACTTGCTTTCTCTTCCTGGGAGACCCGGTTTAGTGCATGGGCTCAGGGAGAATGTCTTTGGGAATACTACTTCCCTGCCACACCTTCGTTCACCCCTGTCCCTAACGAGTCCGCTCGCACTGTACGCGCCCTTATTGCTGCTACACCTGATACAATCGTCAACGAGGTTGGCACCTACAATGCTAACCCCGCTGTTCAGTGTCTGGCTGACCCAGTCGGTGCATACACCATGCTTCGTCGGCGCACGACAGTCACAAGTCAGGCGGCACAAAGTGCTCTCATCGTTCAGTTCAACACGCTCTTAATGTGAGCGGACGAGTCGGCCGATGCCTATTGGGCAAGCGGGCTCAAGCTGCTTCGCGAGCTTGATAAGGCCGCACCAGGTCAGCTGTCAGCTGTGCACACCATGGTCAACGGGTTAATCCCCGAGCTGTCCGACCTTCTCCGTGATGTCAAAGCAGACGAGCTGCAGCGTCTTGCCTCCCAGCCTGTTCCACCCAATTACCCTCCAGGCGTTGGTGTCCTCTGGGACTTTGTCGCTGATAGGCTTGCAGCGTGGTGGACGAGCCTCCAAAACAAGCGCCTTCATCGCATTGCAGTCGCAAGGGTGGCCGCCGTCTCCATTGCTACCTCCACTCCTTCCTCCGCTGCTCCATCGGCCTCGTCTCCATCCTCTTCTTCTTCCTCTTCTACCTCTACAGCCACGGCCCTTGCCTCCCAGGGTCATGGACGTGGACGCGGTCGTGGGCAAGGCAAAGGGAAGGGCAAATCTGCTGTGCCGTCTCGTGTTCCTGGTGAGGTGGTGTGCTGGAACTGTGGCTCCTCTTGCGAGCACTCCGCTCGCAAGTGCCTTGCACCCCCTGACGATGTCCGCCTCACACGCGCCATGCGTGCTCATTGGGCGCGCACCAGCGGGCCCTCCTCTTCTTCTCCCGGCCTCAGCTCCAGCTCCAGCTCCAGCTCTACTTCATGTGCTAGTCCCTCCCCAGCTCAGGCCTACTCCACCGCCGGTGTCGCCGGCGTCCATCCGCCTGTCCTCTACCCTTGGGGCTGGCAGCCGTCCTATGGAGCGCCCGCTTTTGCGGGCCCACCTTCGTCGGCCTACGTCCCTCCTTCGTGGTTTGCCTCTCCCTCGAGCGTGCCTGCTCCATCGTCTGCAGCCTCCGTCGACAGCAAGCGCCAACTGGAGTAGTCTCTCCTCCACCGTCTTCACCTTTGTGATCAGGGAGGTGAGAGTGTGTCTTCGTTGGCCAGAGGTCTTGCCTGTCAGACTGACACCGTTCTTCGTGGGGACCCCCCCGGTCACGTTCTTGGGTTGCCATCCTCGTCTGTTCCTTGGGTCGAGCACTGGCAGTATGTTGTTCTCCCTCGTTGTCTTGCTGCCTGTGACTCATCCCCGCCCTCCGTCGGCATTGTTGCCACCTGTGGCGTCCTTCCCAATGTCTGTGTCTCTGGTGGCTTCTGGGTCCTTGACTCCGGAGCCACCCATCACATGACCTCTGTTCGGTCCGCTTTTGTCTCCTTGGGTCCTGTCGGCTCTGTTCGCTTTGTGCGCACTGGTTCCGGCCAGCTCCTTCCCGTCCAAGGCGTTGGTGTTGTCCGTTTTGTCGGCCCCGGTGGCGTGCTGTTTCTGCCTGACGTTCTGTTCGTGCCTTTGTTGGAACTCAGCCTCCTGTCAATGACGTCCCTCAATGATCAGGGCATGGATTTCTTCGCTAGTCAGGGCGTGGGCACTGTCCTTCTTCGCTCTTCTGGTCGCGTCGTCTTACGGGGGGTTAAGTGTGCCAAGTTGTATCATGTTCCCCTTCATGCCCCCTCTGCACCCGCTGTTGGCTTGTCCCTTGCTCACGGCACACCTTCCCTTTCTCCAGCTGATATCCAGCTCTTGCATCACCGTCTTGGCCATGTGCACACTGATGCTATCAATAGCATGCTTCGCCTTCAACCCGCTGTTGGCTTGTCCCCTTCCACCTTCCCCGCGCCATGCCCTGACTGCCAGGACTGTGCCCAAGGCAAGATGCATCGTTCACCCTTTGCCTCTTCGAACTCCCAGTCCGCTCACCCTCTCGATCTTGTTCATGCCGACGTCATGGGGCCTCTTCCCCATGACTTTCTTAGGGGGGTCGGGCGTTACGTCCTGTGCCTTATTGACGATTTTTCCCATTTTTGTTGGATCTTCGCTCTTCGTCAGAAGAGTGATGTTGCTTTTGTCCTCGCGTCGTGGCTCGTTCAGGCTGAACGTGCGTGTCAGCGTTCACTGCGCATCTTTCACAGTGATCGTGGCGTTGAGTTCCTTGGGTCCACCGCTCGGTTTCTTGAGTCCCAAGGGGTGTGTCTGGAGACTTCAGCTCCTTACACACCTTAGCAAAACGGATTTTCTGAGCATTGGAATCGGACCCTTGCCGATGGAGTCCGCACGCTTCTGTCTGAGTCTGGGCTCTCCCCTCTCTTTGCCTTTGAGGCCATGAGCTATATGACCTGGGTGTGGAATCGCGTCCCTCACGGTCCTCTTCCCCGCACCGTTACGCCCTTTGAGCGCTGGTACGGCTCTCGTGCTGACCTCCGCCTGGCTCGCGTCTGGGGTAGCATTGAGTCTGTCTGGTTCCCAGAGGATCTCCGCGACGGGAAACTCTCCGCGCGTGGACGTCTCTGCCCCTTCTTGGGCGTTTCCTCCCAGTCAAAAGCCTGGCGCTTCTGGGACTTAGAGCGCCAGCGCGTCGTTGAGTCCCGCGATGCCTTGTTCTTCGAGTCCGTGTTTCTCTGTGACCTCGATCGTCACTCGTCTGCTGCCTCCCTACTTCCGCTCTCTTGGTTGCGGGGGGAGGTCGGCCCAGCAGTCCCGTCTGCCCCTGCCGTCTCTGCTGGTGTTCCATCTCAGCAGCCTTCACCCTCGGAACGTTCGCCAACGGCCGGCACTATGACTCCACCATCCTCTGACGCCCCCCCGTCGGTGTCATCTAGCTTGCTTGGAGCTCTGTTATCCCATGTGGTGTCCTCATCTGAGTCCCCATGTGCTGAGTCCATCTCTCCCACACATTCCGCTGCGTCCCCATCCAGTCCACTCACTCTAGTCGTGCCCAGTCCACTCAGTGCTCCTCCACGCCCTGCCCCCATCGAACCTTTTGTCCTTGGCGGCCGCTTGCGTGCGCTTCCCTCTCGCTCCTTTGGTGCTGCAGCGTCCTCTTTTCAATCTTCGTAGACCTCGTCAGGAGAGTTCCCAGCGCCGCCTACTGGTATGGACGCCCTGGGCCTAGCCACAGGAGTTGTGCATCCCAACTCTGTCCTTGGGTACACACTGCTCACATCCGAGCACGAGCGTGCGCTCGAGGCCGCCATCCTTGGGAGCATTGCCAAGTGCAATGCAACAGTTGTCGCCCCGCCGACATCGCCTCACCCGACCACTGTTTGCCAGGCACGGGTAGCACCCGACTCCCAGCAGTGGGAGGCTGCCATGCGGGACGAGCTGAGAGCCCTGGATGACCAGGATATATACGAGCTGGTCGATCTCCCACCAGGCCGCAAGGCGATCGATGCCCGTTGGGTCTTCCGTCGTAAGTACAAGCCTAACGGCGAGCTCGACAAGTACAAGGCCCGACTTAGAGCGAAGGGGTTTTCTCAAGTCCCCGGCATTGACTTTGACGAGACTTTTGCTCCCGTCGGACGATACACCACAGCTCGAGCCCTCTTGAGCCTTGTCGCACACCACGATTGGGAGCTCGAGCAGATGGATGTAAACAATGCCTTTCTGCACGGTCGGCTAGATGAGGAGATTTACATGGTGCAGCCTCCAGGGTTCTCTGACGGCACCAATCGAGTTTGGAGACTGCAAAAGGCCCTCTATGGCCTCAAGCAGTTACCACGGTGATGGAACCAGGCGATCACCTCCACCCTGGAGAAGGGGGGATATCACCGGAGCACGGTGGATCCCTCCCTATTTGTCACTCCACGGTCGACGCCCTTTGCTGCCATCCTTGGGTACGCCGATTACCTGCTTATTGCGTCCCCAAGTCGCGAAGCTGTGTCAATTGTGAAGTCCTTGCTGTAGTCAACGTACAAGATGAAAGACCTGGGTCCAGCTCGCGTGTTTCTTGGCATGGAGCTTGAGCGTGACCGTGCTCGTCGCGTTCTGCACGTCCACCAAGCCGCGTACGTCAGGAGCCTGGGGGAGCGCTTTGCCTCCCTGCTTGAGTCTGTCCCCACTGCCTCAACACCGATGACGCCCGCCGGGCAAAGGTTGTTGAAAACTCTGGACGTGTCAAAACTGGGGGAGACAGTGGACGTGACCGACTACCTGCAAGCCATAGGGTCTCTCATGTACCTTGCCACCACCACCAGAGCAGACGTAGCCTTTGCTTTCAACTTCCTTGTGCAGTTCTCACAGTCGCCACGTGCACGGCACATGGAAGCCGCACTACGTGTTGTGCGGTATGCGCTCTCCACTGCCCGAGTTGGTCTGTGTTACCGGGCGTAGCCATCAGTGGTCGTTGATGGGTACACTGACAGTGATTGGGCGCATGACACGGATGCACGCAGTCGCACTGGCTATGTCTTCCTTGTTGGTGGGACTGCGATCTCCTGGAAGAGTGGCAAGCAAGGTTGTGTTGCACGCAGCTCCAGTGAGGCAAAGTATGTTGCCCTTGGTGCTGGAACCTGTGAAAGTGTCTGGTTGTGTTGTTTGTTGCAGCAATTGCGTGTTCCCATTCGCTGCATCACCTTGCGTTGCGACAACCAAAGCACAAAGGCTATTACTGAGCATGATGGCATGCATCACACTCACACAAAGCATATCAATGTGGAACATGATTTTGTGCGTGAGCGTGTGCCTGCAGGCGATGTTCAAATTGTGTGGGTCGACACCCGACAGCAACGTGCAGACTTCCTCACAAAGGCACTTAGCAGCAATGTCTTCAAGGCAGCAATTCACGCTGTTGGTCTGTTGTGTCCTCGTGATCCTCGTGCTTGATCTGTTGTGCCATTGCCTGTGTACAGTCTTGTGTCGTGTCACTTCTCGTGATGTCGGTGTAGTGCCTATTGTGCCATTGTGCAAGTCGGCCGTGGGTCATGGGGGAGTGTTGAAACTGTGTCAGTACCACACGGTGACCTCTGGCCTCGTTGCACACTCACCTCACTGATGCAGGTGACTAACTGGAGAGAGGCAACCCCTGCTGGCTGCTACGCTGTGGTGGCATGACTTCACAGCGAGTCTCACAGCCGGGCATCAGCCGGGCATCAAATCTCACGGGTCTCTGGCTGGCGTGCATTTGTGCACACACATTTGCGTCGGGTTCACACTCTGGCCTGTTCTTTGGCATGTCTTCCCTCCAGTGACCTAGTTGACAGGTTGCAACTTTTAGTGGGTAGTTTAGTTCAGTTCAGTGAACTTGGGAGAGAGCGTGCGAGATCGAGCTCGCTGCTCGCTCGCTCGCTCCCCCCCCNAGAGAGGCAACCCCTGCTGGCTGCTACGCTGTGGTGGCATGACTTCACAGCGAGTCTCACAGCCGGGCATCAGCCGGGCATCAAATCTCACGGGTCTCTGGCTGGCGTGCATTTGTGCACACACATTTGCGTCGGGTTCACACTCTGGCCTGTTCTTTGGCATGCCTTCCCTCCAGTGACCTAGTTGACAGGTTGCAACGTTTAGTGGGTACTTTAGTTCAGTTTAGTGAACTTGGGAGAGAGCGTGCGAGATCGAGCTCGCTGCTCGCTTGCTCGCTCCCCCCCCCCTACCCGACGGCTACCACTTCGTTGCTTGTTACCCGTCGTGTGTGTTTTCTCGTTCACTTACTTCTAACTTCCACGTTAACACCGTCGCTTGCTTGGTGTCTTCCTAGCATTACCCCAGCTGCTGCTTACTTGTCTAGCACAGCAGCTTACACCCTCACACATCAAGGACCCATCAAAACACCATTCCGGAGGCGCAGATGTCCGTACGTGTAGCGGCGGCGCCCCTCGCGCCTTTGGGATCTATTTTGATGAGTTAATCATCGTGTTTGGTGATGGGGATTGATGTGGTTCAAGACCTGTTCGCGGACCTGCAGTCAAAATTTTGACCCAGTCCCCGAGTAACAAACTGTACTACTGAGTTTCGGACTCCGAGCCAGGATTTTGGCGACGTCCCTCAGTATCGAACTGTACTCCTGAACTCCTGCGGATCATCCACCGTACACCTCGGCAGCTCTTCTGGAGGAAAATCCCCAGATGACATTTTATTACTCGTTGCGGTCAGTTATTCACCAGAAGTCGAACCGCGGCCGGCTCCCAGAGCCGCCGCGCACATCCCAACTTTGGAAGCCTATATCTCCCTCATTACTACTTCGATTCCACTGAAACATCTTCCACCGGATTCAGCGACTCGTCAGCTTTCTGGAGAAATTCTTTGTTTTAGGATCCGAGCCATCCTCGAGTTGCCAGATCTAACGACAAGGAATTTTCTCTCTCTGACGGCTCGGCGGCGCCTCCCGTCGCCGCACTTGGGCATGCAGAAGGGCAATCTTCAACACCTTCAACCAATGCAGCCTGCCTACGCTTGAGTGGCATCAAGTCTAGAGGTCACCAAGACTGACACAACAGTACACCCCCATGACCCGTAGACGCCATACGGTATAATTGCGCACGGGGCACAGAGAGGCGACAACAAACCACAAGCAGCCGCAAGGAGCCACTGCAAAGCTAGAACAAACGACACAGAGTCAGAAAAGGGCTGATGGAATGGAATGAGACACATCATCCGGGATCGGCATGGAGGGAGAGGACACCAATAGCATGCACAGCCACCTTGAACTTCCCAATGCAGAGCACTTTGGTGAGGAAGACAGCACGCTGCTAACGGGTGTCAACTCGAATTAGGCACACATCACCACATGCAGTGCGTTAACGGATAAAGTGATGTTCGATGTTGATGTGCTTTGTGCAAGTGTGATGCATGCCATTGTGCTTAGCAATACGACAAGTGCTTTCATTGTCCCAACAGAGAGTGATGCAGTGGATGGGCTGGTGCAGCTGCTACATGAGACAACACAACCAGATGCTCTCACGGACACCCGCACCCAGAGCGACACGCCCAACCTCACTCGAGCTGCACGCGACAAAACCTTCATTTTTTCTATTCCAGGAAACCACGGTGCTGCCGATGAGGAAGGTATAGCCTGGCTGCACGCATCACAACCTTGGGCCCAATCGATGTCGATGTATCCATCAATGACAAAAGCACAAGCCGAGACAGGGTGTGGACACGACATAGCAGATGACACGGAACGCCGCCTCGAGATGGAGGCGACGTGGGTACTAGGAGAACAAGGACAAGAAGTAGACTGCAAACGTAGTGTCTGCATGTGTGGTACTTTCAATAAAAATCAGAGACCCGATGACCTGAAGGTAGGTGTAACGTCTACCTGCTCCACCAACCGCACGTGGTCAACGGTCTTCAGAAGTCTCTATCCAGCAGGCGTCATGGGCGTTGACGCATGGGGAATAGTAGCGAGGAGGTTGGGGAACTGCTCCCTCCGAGTGCGGACATACCCAGCCTGATGCTCGATGAGCATGCGACGCGGACGGTCTCGCTCAATCTCCATGCCCAAGAAGACGTGGGCAAGGCCGAGGTCCTTCATCTTGTATAGAGACTTGAGGAGGTCCTTCACAGCCTGGACAGCCTGTAGATCCAACGAGACGATGAGGAGATTGTCCACAAAGACCAAGATAGCAATGAACGGTGTCTGCAGGATCACTCACGAAAAGAGCAGGGTCAACTAGATTGTGACGGTAGCCACCGTGCTTAAGGATGGCCAAAATTTCAGTGTTCTAGGAGCGCAAAGACTGATTGAACATGCACAATGCCTTGAGAAGGCACCAGACGCGGCCAGAACCATCATCAAAGCCAGGTGGCTGAGCGAGGTAAATCTCCTCATCGAGATGACTGTCTATGAAGGCGTTGTTCACGTCCATCTAATGTTGTTCCCAGTTATGCTGAGCTGCATGGCTCAAGAGCACCTTGACAGTGGTGTACTTCTCGACAGGGGAAAAAGTGGCATCAAAGTGGACGCGAGGTACTTGGAAAAAGCCCTTGGGATTGAGGCAAGCCTCATAGTGCACAACCATGCCATAGGGCCTGCGCTCGCGTCGAAACACCTAACGTGTAGTACTGGTTTTTCTACCAAGTGGGAGGTCCACATTGTTGTCAACACCATGCTCTATGATCACATCAAGCTGTTCACACATACCCTGCTCCTAGAGAGCCGCATCTGGGACAAAGTGGGCATGGCAGGCGGTGTCCGAATCAGGCCGGAGACTCGTGTGCCACGCAAAGTGAGTGCGGTACTAGAATCAGCGACTGAGAAAGCACTGAAAAATCGTGCGCGATCATGGAATAGCCTACTGCTGATTTCGGCTAGATGACAGCTGCCGTCAAACCAAGCGTATCCAGGCAGGTGGTAAGAGCAAGCTGTTCAGTGGAAGGGGCCAAGGCCGGGCCGGATGGGTGAGCAGACACAGACTGACCGGCGAAGGGCAGAGAGCGAGAAGAAGACTGCAAGAGACATAGGCGGCCTGGAGCCCAACTGTACGGGTCTGGGACCAATGAGAAGGGAGGAGCTACCGGGTCTACTATGGAAGGAACCAGCTAAGGATTAGGGTGACTTGGATCGGTGCCAGATGATACAATCGACGACGTAGGGGAGGATGCAGGATATAGCTTCGGCAATGATGAGGACATGGCACAGGGTGATGACATGGGTAGTGAGGCTGGAGGATAAAGAGGTAGATGTGAACACAGGCATAGAGGTAGGTGACGATGTAGGTGCCAATGATGCGGGCAACGATGTAGGTAATTCCGTAAAGAGTGACATAGATGTGGGATTCAAAATGGGCAATGGGAAGGGTGCAGGTAAGATGGGAGGTGCAAGGGAGTGTGGAGATCCGCCCGAGAGCCATCCGACCCGAGAGCTGCCTCCAACACGTGAGACCGAGCCAAGAGAGGGGATGCGATGAACATTCCATGTCTGAGCTTTCTCTCAAGGAAGAGAGGCTCATGTGACTCAACGATGCGACAACCTTTTGAGGCCCAGAAATGCCACGCTTTGGACTATGGCGAGACGCCAAGGAATGGACACATGTACCCACGCGTGTATAGCTTCACATCACGCTGATAATAAGGGAGCCGGACATCCGCAACACTCTCCCAAACCCGTGCAAGGCGCAAGTCGACGCGATGACGGTACTAGCATTTGTTTGGAGTGTCATGGTATGGAAGCGGCCCATGAGGAATCCGGTTCCACACTCAAGTTATGTACTTCATGGCTTCATGCGCGAAAGCTTCAGACAAGCCAGACCCGACCAGCATGGTGCGAACCGCATCAACAAGAGTACGATTCCAACGTTTAGCGACGCCATTCTGCTAAGGGTTGTAGGGGGTCGAGGACTCAGACCAGACACCAACTGACACAAGAAAATGCAGGTTGGGTCCAATGAACTCACCACCACGATCAGAAAATTTTATCTGCAGATTATGCTATTAGGCACGCCAGGAATCTACTTTGGGACCAAAATCACTCTTCAAATGGAGGGGAAAACCCAACAAAAGCGGGAATAGTTGTCAGTCAGGCAAAGAACATAACGGTCAGAACTGAGGAACTCGACTAGGAATGGTCCCCTGATTTCAGCATGGAGAAGGGTAAGAGGCTCATGGGTGTGAGACGTGGACACAGGGAAAGGGGAACAACGAATAGTTCCTTGCACAGAATCCATGCAGTCAGTGGTGCAAGAAGTGGAAAAAGTGGCAGCATTAAGACCAGTGGTAGGCTGATGACACAAAAGTTGTGAATGCCAGCGGTGCTCACATGGCACAGGCGACAATGAAGCAAGCGCGTATGTCCAGCGAATGGGGAACGGACAACATGAGCGTGAGCAACGAAAGAAACAGACATAATAGGTGCAAATAGAGGCATGCGGTAGAACTTGTCACAACAAAGGCCACGTAGCACAACCTACCCAGGCGACTCCGATGAAATCGTACCAACGCCATGAGACGCGGAGAGGCGGTGGAAGACCGAGTAGCCAGGTGGTAGGAGCCTGCGACGGCTGGTGGAGGAGTCGGAATGACCGGTAAAGCTGACGCAGGCAGCCACTATGCCGGCGTGTAGCCGACGGACGGCGGTCTGACCGTGGCTGTTGGAGGAGAGGAAAAGAGCACACTAGTGGCTGGGGTATAAAGCCACGAAGGAGGAGTTTATGCCGCGGAAGGTGGTCTGTAGAACGACGGGACCGACAAGGACGTAGTCAAAGAGGCGCCGGGTGGCGGCATCATGGACGATATCATGCAGCCAAAGAGATGGCAGCGAGGGTCCTACCGTCTGTTATCTGTCAATTGCACGAAAGGATGGGTACGTGCAAGGCTCACGAGTCACAGAACATAGGATCCCCCGAGATATTTGGAGAGAAGCCTGAGTACCGGGTCTCGACCAAAGTGGGAATATTCACTCTTGTCCAGGTTTGGAGCTGAAGAATGGTGGTCTCCCGAGACATTGGGATAAACTCCCAAGTGACCGGGTCTCGACCAAGAGGGGAGAGAAATAGAGGGATAATAGAGAAGAGAGGCAACTAAATGAAGAAGGATAAGAAAAAAAGGAGAAACAAAAAACATAAAAGAAAAAGACGACACAGTGGCTGCCAGGGGTGGTCGTCGAGAGTTGGCCGCCGAGTAAGGGTGCACACAGAATCCACGGATCCATGGATCCAACCCGAGGATCTCAGATTTCAGATCAATCCGCGGATCCGGATCCATCCTCAGATCCAATCCGAGGAACTGCGGATCTGCCTGCTTTTCGGGGGGGGGGGGGGGGGGGG
>SZWC01006453.1:37802-64808 GCA_023375785.1 Penium margaritaceum
GGGGGGGGGGGGGGGGGGGGGGGGGGGGGGAGGAATGGTCCTGGGGTCGAGTTCGACACAGGATGACCTCGGAAGTCAAAGTTGGGAGGTGGAGATACGGAAATCTCAACCACCTCTCGCAAGACTGGTCCCTATCTACTGGACGATCAGCCAGAAAGGCATTGTTGACTAGGTGATATTGACCACCTCACCAGATGCCATGCACAACTCCACTATTGAGGATTAATGCATGTGAGGTGGACCTGTCCACCTCATCAGCTTTCTTCTGTGTGAAGCATATGCACTGGACCTGTCCACCGCATCACCTTTCACATGCGTGATGCATGTGCGCTGGACTTGTCCACCACAACACCTTTCACATGCGTGCTGCATCTGCGCTAGACCTGTCCACCTCATCAGCTTTCTTCTGTGTGAAGCATATGTGCTGGACCTGTCCACCGCATCACCTTTCACATGCGTGATGCATGTGCGCTGGACCTGTCCACCACATCACCTTTCACATGCGTGCTGCATCTGTGCTAATCCTGTCCACCTCATCTGTGCCTCACATCCTTGTGTTACACATGGCAACCTCGAATTGATCCATTGGGGTCAAGGTTCGTTCAATGTGCTATGAAAAAAACTGGTTATCCGGATGTTTTCAGTGATTCACGAGGCCATGTTTAATGTGGGATATCGACAATGAACACTAGACAGATATATGGATCGTGTAGTTTTGGGGTTTCCGGGGGTCAAACCCATTGATTGTTTCTTAGGGTTTTATCTGTAGAAATGCAACAACGTAAGTGTCCTCGGCTTGGGCAAGTCACGGTCAGTCCCGTCCCGCTCTGCTCCGTTGCAGTAACGGGGCCAGTCTAGCGCCATCGAGCTCCTGCATGTCAGGAAACGGCCTTCGTCATTTCACCCGTGCACACCAAAGCCCGCACGCCCACACACCACTCTGCCATGGCGGGGTCGTACTCCGTTGCTCCAAACCATCCAGCCAATGAGGATGACGACAAAGGAGACAGCAATGAGCTCGAGGAGGCTGAGGCAGGTGACAAGCGGAAACGCGGCGGTGACCAGTCGGTCATCTGGAAAGAGTTTACGAAGCTGGCCGATAGTCCAGCCAATGACCCTCAGGCGAAGTGCAATTCCTGCCCCAAGAATTTTTCCTGCAAGCAGGGGTGCACTTCCAACATGAGGAAGCACCTGCACCTCAAGCACAACAAGATTTGGAAGAAGTTGAAGGAGCGTTGCAGGACCTCAAGAAAGCAGCAGCAGCAGCCGTGAACGCCACCGTCAAAGCAGCAGAGTTCAATCCTGAGAACACGGTCATTGCCCGTGGTGTTGCTGCAGTGGGCGCCACTTTTGACAAGCGGTACTTCCAGACTTGCGTCTGGAAGTACGTAATTGACAAGAACGTCAGTTTTCTGGCAATGGAGTCAACGTGGCTGCAGCAAGCATTCTGGCACGCCAACCCAGCAGCAACCCTGCCGGGTCCCATGACGATTTCGCAGCAGATTGTCGTCGCCGCCGCCACGTTCCGCACGCGCATCAAGAAGCTTCTGTCAGAGGTAACTTCAGCCCTCAGCTTCACCACTGACGGGTGGAAAAGGGAGAACCGGATGATGTATTTGGGGGTGACAGCGCACTGGATGGAGAGTTGGTGCATCAAAACAATTTCTCTGTCGTTTCCTGTAGTTTTCAAGAGTCCAAATACAGTGAACGTATTTGAAGTGTTCTCCTGTGCTCTGAAAGCCTGGGGGTTGTGGGACAAATTGTTCTACCTCACCGTTGACAATGAAAGCACGAAACGACAGCATGATCGATAGCCACATCATACCATCTGACTGTTCCATGGAGAAGGCAGGACACATCCGCTGTCTGGGGCATATCATGAACCTTGCCGTGCATGATTTGCTCAAAGTTCCGGCTGTCAATGTGATAATTGGCAAGGCCAAAACTATTGCCGTCTTTGCCACGCGGTCGGACCCCGCGAGCACAGTCTGATGAATGCTGCAGGAGTTGCAGGTGTGTCTTTCCAGAAGCTGCACCTCGATACAGAGACGCGTTGGAACAGTACCCTGGACATGGTGGGCAGGGTGCGACACCTGAAGAGTGTGCTGCCTGCTTGGCTCGACGGCTATGGGATGAATGGCGAGGTGCTGAAACCGACAACTGATGAGTGGAACCTCATCGCCCTGCTGACCCTCATCCTGAAGCCATTCAAGGCTTACAGGGATGATGTCAGTGGGATCAAGTATCCAACTCTGAATCTTGTCATCCCATTTTTTTAGATCATGTTGGAGAAGCTGAATGGGTGGCAGGTGAAAGCACTGGCAGTAAATGAGAAGTCAAAGAGGAGGGGCGCAGCAGGACGGCTGAACCCAAAGGAGCAGTTGCTCCTGGACATCCACCCCGGCCTAGTGGATGCAGAGACAAAGCTGAAGAAGTATGCCCGCTTGCTGTCTGCTTGTTAAGCACTCACCACAGCTCTGGACCCCCGCATTCCCATGAGTTACCGCGAGCGCACGCATTGGCTGATGGGGATCAGCAGTACAGTAGAGCTCCAGTTGAATGTGATGGAACTGCTCCCTCCATACCACAAGAAGGTGGAGGCGCAGAGGGTTGCAGCAGACGCAGCAACAGCAGTGGCAGGAACCGAGGGCAGCCAGCCTACACAAGAGAGCTCTACACCTGCAGCAGTGTCGTCATCCAACATGACTGCTGTGTCACCTGCTGTGCCTGCTGCTCTCTGCCAGCTGCGTCCACAACCGGCAGCGCAAAGAGGAAGACGGGCTGTTGGAGGCCGCACTTGCAGATCCTATGGCTGACATGTTTGAAGTGCCCGAGGTTCCTGCTGCAGCACTTGCTGCTCCACCATCCTCCCTGGAGGAGGAGGTGGAGCAGTGGAACAAACTCCCGAATAAGTCTCCACGATGCCACATTCTGAAACATTTCGGGAAGCTCAGGAAGAAATTCCCAGCGCTGTCCCTTGCGGCTGCTGACGTGTTTGCTGTTCCTGGCCCATCCACACCATCTGAGAGCGTTTCCTCTCTTGGCAGGAACATGATAACCAAATTCAGGCACTCGCTGGCCCATCTGAAACTAGAGAATCTACTTACTATGAAGTCCTGGATCAACGAGACGTCCCTCCTGGATTTCCCAGTCAGCTCACATGGGATGGTGGCTAAGGAATTCACGGGCGAGGAGGAGCCCATCACGGAGTTGTGGAGGCAAGCAAAGAAAGCAAACCTGGTCGGTGTGGAAGAAGAAGAGTTTGAGGGTCTCATTATCTTTGTGAACGACGAGGATGAGGAGGAGGAGACAGAGGGTGAAGGAGGAGAGGAATTTTGTGACGATGACGTGATGGAGATGACATGAGCCATTGTTTTCAATCAAGTCAAATCACTCCGCTGTTTCCTTTACCAATCTGTTGTGTATTTCTCTTTGCTTCTGTCTATGCCTCATGATCTCCCACGGAATGTTCATGGTGCAAGGGAAATGTGGATAATGTACATGGTGTATGGTGAATGGTGCAATCAATGAGTTTAGCAGATACTGCTTAAGATGATGCCTTGATTGGTGCAGTATGTAAGTGGTGCATAATGTAGATGGTGTATGGTGAATGGTGCAATCAGTAGGTTAAGCAGAGACATATTCACCATGAGGCCTTGATTGGTCCAGTTTCTAAGTGGTGCATGACATCTGGTAACTGGTGCGTATTGTGGATAGTTCAGTCACTAATTATACCACATGGTGTTATTAGCACATGGTTCCATTTCTGTGTAGTGGAAGTGTGCAATTTTTATGGTGTACATGATGAATTCAGGAGAGGGATGTTTTTGTGAATGCATAATTGTGGTCAATGCGAAGTGCACAGTTTCAGACTATGTAGATCCGAGACGATCTGGATCCGGATCCGCGGATCCGGATCCATCATCCGATCCGGACCCGGGATTCCGGATCCATCCTACAATCCACTGATCTGATCCGTTGTGCACGCTTACCGCCGAGTGAGTGTTCCCGGGTTCACCCCGCCTGTTTTTTGTTTTTAATTCTTTTTCTTGGGTTGGTCTTGAGCTCCAACCTCGTCGTCGGCAGGCTCGTGGTCAACAAGAGAACACCTCCTACTCTCCTTGATCACAATAATGAACAAACCTCATTCTCTATGTGACATCTCCAACTACACAGAGTACGTCACGCTCAACTCCCTCACCGGCCTCCCCATCACGCTTGTTCATAAAATCCAAAAACACAAAACATCGTCGCCTGGGACAACCCTCGCCAAGTATGGCCTGTCAGAGGATGCCTCCAGAAGCACCCATGGGCCCCATCCCGCCCACTCTTTGCGGCTTCTTGCACGCCAGTCTATGTATAAAGTAACCACTACATGGGATGCCCACACCAACAAGACATCCCTAGTCACAGAGTTATCCCTTCATATAAACATCTAACAGAAATCTACAGTCACCTTCATAAACTACACCCCACCCACAAAATCAAGTGGGAAACCCAATTCCCATCAACCACTTTCCACTGGAAGCATATTCACGAATCCATCGACAAGGCCCCCCTAAGAATCCGACCTCAAGATGTCATCCTCCGCATAGTCTTCTGCTCCATTCAAGTCAACCATCGTTACAGATTTCTCCGTCCACCCTCTTCCCCACTCTGGCCAAGATGTGGAGTCCCGGAAACCATCGATCACTCCTTCTTGCTATGTGGGGATCTAGAGCCCCTTGCTCTGCACTTGAAAGACCTCTTTATAGCATTCTTTCCCAAGTCTGAACCGTGCACACCAGACCTGCTATTCGGCCCCACCACCCCCTCCTCGGAGTGCGCCATGGGGGATACAACACGGACCACCATCCTTCACCGAATCTGGCATGAACGGTGGGCAACCCCAACCTCCAAACCAACCTCCCGTCTCCTATCCGCGATCCCTGGAACCATACAAGAACGTATCAACCATGTTATCCAACACATTCCCTTGTGATTCGATGGCAGGGGAAAGAAGAAGAATATCCAATCCCTACACTCCGCACTACTCTGCACCCCTTTCCAATGCACAGCAAGGGAAGGCAGGAACAGCACAATAATCCAACTTATCCCCAACTTCCTCCGCTGTTGGAAGCACCCAAGACTGTACGTCCTGTAGTTGTTTGGGGGGCGGGTTCATTCCCTGGGCTTGTTTTGGTGTCTAGGAGACTCCCCGCTCCCACCGGTTATGACCACCGGACCCAAAAAAATTGCGCGCAATGCATACATGGATTACAAAAAACTTGGAGATTTATGATACCAAAGCAAAGGTTGTATGTAAAAAAAATCTTCGGTTTTGCATTTCCACGTTGAGAAATTAAAATGGCACATACAAGAATGTTATGGTAACATTTTGTTGAGAACAAAAAAACTATCTCCAGGTTTGTCTTTTCACAAAAAATGGTGAAAGTTATTTCATTGCATTTTTCTATTCCATTTTTATGCTGAATTTATTTATTTTCTATGTTGAGGAAAAAACATATACATTGTGTTTTTATCAAGAGAGTTAACATACATTTGTAGAATTTTTTATAAAGCTAGGATATCCTGGTTGTGTACAAAGTAAAAAGGATTTCAAAATGAACAACTATTATAACAATGCACCCACTAGCCATAGAAAAAAATAGAGTATCCAAAAAAAAATGCAATGTCTACACCGCATGGCGTGAAGAGTCGACATGTTGACGGCGTTTTTTTACCAACAAGCACAAATCCCTTCATCGAGGTGTTTCAGATTCTTCAAAAGAGAGTTTGCATGTAAGCATGGGGGGTGCAAGAATCTGCATGCATTGAAAGGGAGCCTGCGTAAACTCATAATTGTCAAACCTCAGATGTAATTCAAGGTAGGGTCGAAAACGGTTTTTATGGATGAACGTGGAATGCGGGTCCGGGAGTAAAATAGAATGGCTGTTTTTTCCCAACCGCGATCAAGAGATAAGCTCATTTTTTTTTACACACACTTTTTTTGGGTGGATGCAGGTGTTTAGTTTTTTGTGGGCTCCGTTCACGCAAAAATTGAAACCTGTAAATTGCAACATCAGGGTTTGAGTTTTAAAAAATGTATTTATTGCTCAATTGCAATTTTTGTCAGGATGACACATTCCCTCACTCTCTCTTCGCTTGATCGTTGACTCATGTCACCTATTGACTAGGACCATCAAGGAAGATATGGCTTTGATTTATTTGTCACGTTTTGGAGACAGCTGTCTAAACAATTATTTCATGGATATCCCATCATTTTTTTTTCTTCTCGCATGGATATGTTAGCTATGTTGCCTGTTTGTTAACTGTGATGCGGTTGTCAGTCTTTTGCCAATATGTGCATACCTTTGTCAAAGTGTGTAGAGAAAGAGCTCCGATGAGAATTACTCCACATCGACGGTCGTTTTTATGTCCACGTCCCTGTTTGTGGAGTCAGTCTCGTTGAGGTGGAGCCATTTGTATGCAATAGAGAGGTCACAAGAAGGATACAAGTAGGACGCCCAAGCTTGCGTTTCGTTGCGCATCTGCCAAGTGGGATGCACCCTTGCATTGATTGGGTTCTGTTTTTTTTTCTTTGCTTGCTTGCCTACATACATGAATTTCTGTATTTCTTAAGGAGAGAAAAGAACAAAAGGAGACCAGCACAATGAATTGGTCCGTCTCACCCATCACTGCACTACGTTCTCAAAATCGTGGGTAGTGTTCACACGTTGAATATTGGCATACAAACATAGATCAATATGTCTGTTCGTAATCCAAAAACCATTCAACGAGGTCGTCATTTGACGGGCTCGTTGACGACAAGCCCGTTTCCCACGACGTGCTTGTGAAGAGAAGTAGCAGGAAGCTGTGATGCAACTTCTTGGCAGATGTGCACATTGCTGTTGTGGTTGATGCCGACATGCTTCTCTCAGCTGGTGTGGCTGCTTGTGCTATTGGGTGATGCTACCGCGAGTGCCATGCATGCTACGAGTTGTGAGCTGCGATGGATGTTGCTCCTATGATTGTAACTGCTATTGCTCCTATGATCGTAACCACTATTGCTCCTGCGGCTGCTGCGGCAGCTCAAAACACAGCCACTATGCTCTCAGCTGGTACGGCTGCTGTTGTTATTGGCCATTGCATGCTTTCGCAATCGCTATGCGTTTTCCGAGCTGCGAGCTGCGATGGCTACTGGTACTACAAGCTTCCACTTAGTTCCATCACCGCCAAGATGGTAGCCGGGACGAAGGAAGCTGCTGAGAAATTTTGGCAACATTCCGCCTCCAGATCTACCAGAGAACTTTGTGTCGTGAGCCCTCACCTTAGGGATCTCACCTTGCCATGATCTGTACGCCCCACCTAGCACAGTCCAGCCCAGCCCAGGCGTCTTTGCTGTAGCTGCTGGTGCTAAATGGTGAAATGCAATGGTATGGTATCTCTCATGATTTGATACCATGAGATACCCTCTAAGCAACATTCTGTGTGAGAGGGTACGTTGTGTAGAACACAACGTGATTGGTGGTGCTAAAAAAGGTGGAGAGATGGTTAAGAAACGCTTAGGAATATAAGACATGTTTAGAACAATGAAGAAGAGAGAGGGATATCCCCTCCACCCTTGGTCAGGTCATCGTATGTGCAAAGTGCCCAACCGATGGCCTATGTGAGAGTCCAATAATACATCTACTTGCTACTAAACAGCGACTGGAGAGATCCCTGTGATAGTTTGGATCACTCAGGTGGCTGAATGACAAACAAAAAGAAGCAGCGGAAGCAGAACAACAAGCTCTTCAGAATTAAGTTGACAAAGAGAATAAGCGATGTTGCCGAGGAAGTGGCCCTCAGGAACTGGCCACTGAGAAAAATCCTGTGTGCATGTGGGGATGTGCAAGATGAAACTGAGACTGTCAAAGTAGCCCTCAACCACTGTAGCCCACCTGCATGTGAGTGGCGTCGAGTCCAGAGGTCACCAAGACTGACATAACAACATACAACACGTGCAATGTAACCAGTTCTTTTCCTCAAAGAAGATGAGCAGAGGGTGAAAATTCCAACGGGCACACGTCCCTGCGGGGGCACAGACAAACATATTTGGTCGGTTAACCAATTTACATCCTATCGATCATGATTCACTGCAAAACCACACAACAAAGCACATTGAGTCCAGGTGCCAGTCAGTGATGCACGTTGCAGGTGCTACCCCTGCACACCAAGGCTGCCAACAGTTTGTACTAAGATCTCACACTGTTGTTGCATGTAGGCTTCTGCGCTAGACAAGCAGAAAGCAACAAGAACAGCACGTAAGACACATGGTGTGAGAGGTGAGTAGAAGCCATGGGTTTTTCCGTGGAAGTTAGAAGCTAGAAGTAGTAACACGTCACAAGGGCGTGAGCTGTCAAACGGTGTGGGGAAGCAAGCGAGCAAGAAGTGAGTTTTCTATTGCTTGCTCCCCTCAAGGGCGGTGGACTCGAACCACCACCCAACCTCATTTGGGAAAACCTTTCAGATCTACTACCAGTCAAGAAACCTCCAGTAATTAGGTTAGGGAGAGCACCCAACTATCAACTACAAACTCGGTGACAGGAAATCACACAATCATACGACATACGTCTATGGCTGAAGCATAAGAGAACCAAGGTTGGTGAAGTCCTTCAACCACTTGTCGCAGGGTTGTCTTGTTGTACAGTCACGTCGAGACAGTTGAGCAGCCAGAGGCAGTGTCTCCCTTTGGCAAGTCACTTGCACCCGTGAGGTGAGTGTACAAGGCTAGAGGTCACTATGTGGCACTGACACACAACCAACACTCCTCCATGACCCACAGCCAACACACACACACAGACACGCATAGCCACAAAGTGGATGTCACAAGATGTGACACCAGACTGACACATTCATAGGCACGACTGATCACCCTGGAGCATCACGGGTGTACAGCAGACCAGGGACATGAGATTCCACCTCGGAGAAATTAGTGTAGAGTGCCTTTGTAAGAAAGTCAGCCACGCGCTGACACACAAAATGATATTCCACATTGATATGCTTAGTGCGAGTGTGATGCATGCAGTCTTGCTCAGCAATGGCCTTCGTGCTATGATTTTTGCAGCACAATGTGATGCAATGAATAGGGACACATAGCTATTGCAAGATTCCACAAAGCCAAACACTCTCACATGTGCCTACGCCAAGAGCAACATACTCTGCTTTGCTCGATTTGCATGCCACACAACCCTGCTTGCCACTTGTCCACAAGATCGTTGTCCCCCCAACAAGGAATAAATAACGAGTGTGACTCTGAGCATCTGCATCATGAGCCGAGTTGCTGGCAGTGTAACCATCAACGACCACTGATGGCTGTGCCCTATAATAGAGACCTTCTCGGGCAGTGGTGAGTGCATACATGACAACACGCATTGCGGCCTCCATGTATCATATCCTTTGACCCTGTGAGAACTAAGCTAAATTTCGCTGCGAAGACGCCATCTGCTCTCATGGTGGTGGCCAGTCACATCCACTGACTCCCCCAGCTTAGTGAAGGACTCCCCCAAGTTATGGACGTATGCAGCTTGGTACACATGGAGAACACAAGGAGTGTGATCTTGCTCAAGCTCCATGCCTAGAAATACACGAGCCAAGTCTTTGTCTTGTACACCAATGGCAGCTGTGACTTTACAAAAAATAGCACCTCTCCACTTGGTGATGCAACGAGAAAGTCATGGACGTAGATGGGGATGGAAGCAAATGCTGCAGAAAGTGGAGTGACGAAGAGGGATGGAACCACCGTGCTACGTCGTTAACCCTCCTATTCCAAGGTTGAGGTGATTCACTATTTTCAACACCTGGGTGACTGCTTTAGGCCATAGTGAGCCTTCCGGATTTGCCAGAATCGGTTGGTGCCGTCACAAAACCCTGGAGGTTGCACCATGGAAAAATCCTCATCCAATTGTCCATGTAAGAGCGGTTGTTCATGTCCATGTGCTCAAGTTCCCAATCATGGTGTGCTACAGGACTCAGAGCTGCGATGTAATGTCTGATCGGGGTGAACATCTATCAAAATCAACACTATGGACTTGGGAAAACCCCTTGGTAGTGAGGAGTGCTTTGTACCTATTAAGCTCACTGTTGTACTTGTACTTGCGACGGAAGACCCATAAGCCATCGATGGCCTTGCGTCCTGGCGGTAGGGTAACCAGTTTGTACACAACATAGTCGTCTCTTAACTTGTCGTGCATGGTAGCCAGCCACTAATAGCACATGCCGCATGTGCTTGTTGAACTATGATGGGATGAGGCGACAAGGGCCTGGGAGCAATAGTGGCATGGGGGACTCTGCAACACTGCTAAGGATAGTAGCTTCAAGGGCATGATCGTGCTCTTTCGTGAGCAGTACACATCCAAGAGCAGAATTAGGATGGACAAGCCCCCTGTGGCCAAGCTCAGGAGGTTCGTGCCGACTGGCAACGCAGGAGACTGCTCAGGTTAGGTCTCACAGGGCACCAACGCCAAACAGTGACTTAGGTGGAACTGGATTGGATGCTAGGTGCTGCAGCTCATCAGCATTAACATCGTGAAGGAGGTCAGACACCTCGACAATCAACCTCGTTCATCATGGTGAGCACAACAGAAAGCCAGCCAAATCCAGCATCGCCAAGCTTGCAAAGAATCTTGAGCCCGCGTGCCCAATACACATGTGCTGTTTCATCCGCATGCATCAAGAGTGTGTTGGATTGCACGGTGAGCGCACCTAGACGCTGAGTGGTGGGATCAGTGTTGTAAGTGCTGACTTCATCAATAAGCGTCTTTGGTGCAGCCGCGATGATGACGCAGACTGTGCAAGCAAACTCAGCAGCGGCAGGTATGAAGGGTGTGCCTGCTCTGGAGTAATACCCCCACTGCTGTTCACCCTGGGCCGAGGCGCTGAAATGCACCTCCTAAGAGGAGAATGCAAACCCTTTGGCCAGGTCAGGGGGTTGAGAGAAGAATTCATGCTGGCATGGCGGAGCGGCACTGGTGGAAGCAAGTGATTTGATTCACCAGTTGCCCTCAGTGGGCGTGAGAAAACTGGGAGTTCCCTAGGCACATTTGGAGAGTGTTGCAAGACAGCCCAACCCAAGTGAGACAACAAAGCCACCAAAGAGAGAGGGAAGGTAGAGCAACAACAAGACAGAAAAATGTAAAGAAGATCCTCATGAGATAGCCTGAGATGAGGTTGTTTGTAAGAAGGCAAGGAGTGGTGGGACAATAACAATTACAGTAGTAAAAAGAACTAAGATCGTGGATGCAGCTGGGACCACTAGGGTAAGGACGTCAGTGGTAAGGGCTGCGCCCAAGGTGGTGAGGATCGCCCCTATGGAGATGAAAGTTGTCAAGATGCTAGTGGCAGCAGATGGTGCAGATATAGTAGACTTGACGGCTGTGGATGTGGAGGTGTGGATTGTCGAGGAGGCTGCAGATGTGGTAGATGTTGTAGAGGTTGTTGCACATGCGATAGCAGATGCAACTTCAGCAATATGTGTACCAATATCTGTAGCTGCTACAACAACTGGTCTAGCTACAACAGTGGCATCACTGTAGGCCTCAGTGACATGCCCTGTTGACATGGAGGTAGGGGTATGGATGCCTGAACTATGGCTGAACATTTGGTGGCAGTTATGGCAGAAGCGTCTATAACAGCATAGGCAGCCAAGATGAGCTTACGTGCAAAGTCAACAGTGTCTTAGTGAAGCAAAATGTACATATCTTTTGTAGTGACGTCCACCTCAGTGGTGTCTTCCATTTTTGGACCCCCAAGGAGGTGTTTCAATGAGAGGGGCTTACTGTGTACTATTGCGTAGCTCGCAACGATGATGTTGGAATGGGCTCGGCCGCGGGAGCTGTTGACATGGTGTGCCCCTTGCCATGAGTGTTGTTGATCGTAATCCCTGGTTCGACCACTGAGGAGTGGTCGCAAATATGTTCAGATTTCAGATCTTTATTCCTTGGAATTTTCCATGCAAGATCGAGCTTTGAATCGCTCGACTTGAGTGAGTATTCAGAAACATAGGCCCGCCAAAATGCCGGGTGGTCGGCGGGTGGAATATGGGTCTCCGTCATGGGTGACGGAATAATTCCACCGCGGTGGTTCGAGTTCGTCTCCAACGAGCTCCAAATGCACCAAGCGCATGAATGACTATAAGGACCTTCTTGTCCAGGGTGAACTTCTCCTTGACTTCTGTGCGAGCAAAAGGCACTCTGACGAGTCATCGTCAAAGCGCCTCCTGTTGCCTAGCATGCAGGCAAGGTGGGCGGCTCCACCAAGGGTTACTTCGACGGTCGTAGCAGTGGCTCTTCTGCTCCAATTTGGGCGTTCTTTGATGCATTGGAAAGCTTATATCACAGGCTATAAGGATCTAATGTAATTTCACTGTGTTAACTAGCAAACATATGTTTCTATTCGGATCTATTGAATGCGACGTGTTTGCCCACTCACATCCGCGATCCTTGTTTTCCACACTCTTCACCTTTCATGACCATTAGCTGCCCTAAACATTGGTAGCGTGCATTAGTGAGAGCTACGCATCCTTGAGGATGATTCCACATGCACTAGTTCCAACAAAGGGTTATGGGCCTACGTGCCTAGAAGGACCCTAACACTACAATTTTTACGCTGCCGCCGTGCACCATGATAGTGACCGAGCAAGAGAGCAGCATGGATGTCCTTCCAGCTGACGGGAGGGACTTCCCCTTGTGGAGGTGAACCATTGAGGTCTACCTTGATGACAAGGGATTGCTTGAGCTGGTCAGAGGTGAAGAAAAAATCTCTTGTGGCATCCGGGACGACCAAGGAAGTGGAGGCGTTTGAGAAGTGCAATAGCGAGGCGCTTGCTCTGATCGCGTTGGCATTGTGTCCGGCACAGTGAGCACAAATCCAAGGATGCACGAAGGCTGCAAAGGCCTGGAAACGGCTCAGCAATGCACACAGCCCATTGTGTCTTCAGCAACGTCTCCTCCTTGTCAAACGGATTTTCATCCTCCAAGCAGATGAGGAGACCAGCCCGTCGGAGCTTGCGCGAGAGGTCGAGATGATGGTGTCCCACAGTCATCAGGCGGGATCGGCCATCGACTCCCACTTGCAAGTAGCAGTGCTCCTCCTGGCCCTTCCTAACAGTTGGGCCTCTACAATCACTAGCGATGGTGTTCTATGGGACAAAATGCTGACGTTCAAAGAGGCGGCACGAGTGGTGTGCGACCGGTGGACCAAAACCACCATGGGGGAGCAATGGACGGTGTCCGCAGCATCAGCCCTGATCTTCCGCTCTCAAGGAGGAGGGGGAGATCAAAGGGAGGAAGGGATGCGTCCATGTTGCGCCAAGGAGGGGGAGTGCCATCGGTGCAGCCAGGAGGGCACTGGAGAAGGGAATGCACAATGGGAGTTGCAAATCTGGCCACGGAGGTGGCAGAAGGGCAGCAGACCAACATGGCGGTAGCCAACTTTGTACGCTCCACAAGGGGAGCTGAGATGGTAGAACCTGAAGCGGGCGAGCGGTAGGCGTGTTTGGAGCGAGGAGGCTCCAACAGGCCCCAAAATGGAGCATGCTAATAGTGTGGCCAGCAAGGCCACTGGAAAGCGACGTGCATAGCGGAAATGGTGGACTCTGTCAAGCATGTTGGGAGAGGATGGCAGGCCGAAGCAGTTGTCGACACGCCATGCAGTAGTGATCAACTTCATGTTGCAAGAATTGATGTGGTCGGGGACCACGAGGCATGCCGTGGGCATGCAACCTCCATAATCTCCAAGAGGGAAAAGAAGGCAAAGCAACAAACGGGGGCTATCGCCATACATCACAATGGACGTGATGTACTCCGAGGAGGCAAAAAGTGGGTGGAGGAGTCGCTTGGGAAGAAGGGCGCTGCGGCGAGGAGGCTCAAAATGCCTGACCTGGTGATGGAGGTGATGTCCATGAGTTGCCTTGTTAAGGAGGGACTCAAAGTGACCTTCACGAGGACGTGCTGCCTCCAAAAAGAGGAGGGTTGTGGACGTGTTGTGGCACGTGGTGCGCAAAAAGGAGGTGTGTACCTGGTACATGCCGGCGTCCTCACAATGAGCAGCTGTGAGTCCATCGTGGGTGGCCGTTGGAGCAAGCAAACGGTTGCATCTGTGTCCAAGAGGGGACAACCTGAAGGTGCAGTGGGCGGTGTGGAGGGTACCATCCGGGCTGGGTGGGGAGACTTGGACCAGAAGGCACGCCATGCAACGGGACGCCGGGTGATGGGTGCATGGCCTCCAAGGGAGGCAAGAGAACTGGTCCAGGCCGCAGACCAGCCAGGGGAGAGCATGAACGGCAGGCAGCCTGGCTCTTCTAATGTGAAAAAGGGGCCCAGTGCTGCAAGAACGGTGAACCGGAGCCACAAGGTAGGCCAAACGGGCGCTGCCGAGTTCCATGCGGAAGTGGTGGTGGCTGCTTGGAGGACCACGCAACAGATTAAGGAGGCCATGAGGGCAGGTCCTCAAAGTGAGCCAAGGCAGCTCAGTGCAACAGCGGACCGAAACCAAGAGAACCGGGTGACGGAAGGCCGGGCAGTGGGTGCACCGCAACAAAAGTGGGCGGAGATGGTCCAGAGGGGTGTGAAATAGGGAGAGAGCAGCAAGGGCGGTGGTAGCTGAGCAGAGGACCAGGCCGCAAGGTGCGGTCAAGGCGTTGGTGGCTCCAAGTCCTGAAGGAGGAGAGAAAGCACTCAAGGGGTATGGAACGGAGGATGCGGCGAGCAGGTCGGCATCTCTGGCATCGACAAACAAGGTGGATGAACCATGCAACATGCATAGGTTGGAAGGAGGGAGTTGGATCTCTGGTTCTTCAACTTCTCCCAAAGAGGGAGAGACTGTGCATGTGGAGTGTGGCAAGGGAGCTGAGACCAAAGGACTGGCACCAGAAGTCCTCTCCAAGGGGGAGAGGCATGCACGTCTGTAATGTGCGGCGAGGCAGCGGCAGCAGCGCAGGCAACGGCTCAAGGAGCAGTCACAGCTGCAGCACCACGGATCCCACGAGGCTGGTTGCAACAAAGGGCAAGCCAGTGCTGGTATTTTAGGCGGCAGTAGCTTGGTCAAAACGGCACGCGCAGAGGTGGTGGCATCAAGGGCCAAGATCAGCACGAAGGAAGCACTACAGCAAGGTGGGGGAGGTGTGCATCACGTTGGGCCAAGTTCGCAAGGTGCCGAGGGTGCTAAAAACACAATGGCACCCAAGGTTCACTCGGAGGCGCTGGAGGACTCAAAAGGGGGTCCAAGGTCTCTGAAGGCGAGGGAGGACGCCGCAAGAGTTGTGGGTCTCCCGTGTGAGGGGATGCACTGTAGCAAGGATGCAAGTGCTCCCAGGTCATCTCAGGGAGGCGACCGACTGCCGCGGCAAGCAGCAATACCAACACAACAAGGGTCACAAGGCAAGCCACGAGGCCGGCCACAAGGCAGGCCATAAGGGTGCCCACACAGGAGCAGGAGTCACGACACTGGGCAGCAAGGCGCCCGCCGCTATGTGTTGTGATTGGTGCAGGGCAGCTGAGGAGATCCAAGGAGAGGGCATCAAGGCTGAGATGCAAGGGGGAGATTGCTCACATGGTGTGCCCCTTGCCATGAGTGCTATTGATCTTACTCCCTGGTTTGACCACAAAGGAGTGGTCAAACATCTTATCAGACTTCAGATTTGGACTTCTTGGAGTTTTCCATGCAAGATCGAGTTTTGAATCGCCCAATATGAGTGAGTATTCAGAAAGACAGCCCCACCCAAAGATGGAATCTGGATCTCTGTCATGGGTTAAGGGATGATTCCACCGCGGTGGTCCAAGTTCGTCTCCAACAAGCTCCAAATTCACCAAGAGCATGAATGAAGTGACCAGAAGGACCTCCTTCTCCTTGACTTCTGGGCGAGCAAAAGGCGCTCCGACTGGTCATCGTCGAAGCGCCTCCCGGTGCCTAGCATGCAAGGCAAGGTGGGCGGCTCCACCAAGGGTTACTTTGATGCCTGTAGCAGGGGCTCTACTGTTGTGATTTGGGCGTAATTGGATGCATTGGAAATCTTAGATGACAGGCTATGAGGATCTAATGTAATCTCACTTTGATAACTAAGAAAACCATATTTTTATTTGGTTAACCGAATGCGACGTGTTCTGCCCACTCACATCCGTGATCCTTGTGCTCCACACTCCTCGCCTTTGGTGTCCATTGGCTGCCCCAAACATTGGTAGTGTGAATCAGTGAGAGCTAGGCATCCTTGAGGGCGCTTCCACACCCATTAATGCCAACAGGAGCTTCATGGGTGCAGCATTGACGCGCCAAACGCTCCTCATAGTACTCGCCGAATGGTGCCACGCTGGGCACCTTGAAGTGAGCCATCGTGGCTAGGAGCACCACCACGGTGGTGCTGCTGTGGCGGCTGGAGGTGTGGACAAAGTGGTGTGCGGAAGAACCCCAAGAAGCAGAGCTGGAGCTAAAAGGGTTTATTCTGTAATGCGTTGCTACGATTACACGTCATTGGTGACCTAATCACGCTACTGGGCAGACTATAGCTATGTACTTGCTACTACTGCTAAAGACAATGTTGTAGTCAGCTGCTTGTACTGTTGCAGAGGATGCTATCCCCACCGGAAGCTACCCGCTACTCTTGTTCCAACTTTGCCATTGTTGTAGCTGGAGGGCTGCCATAGCGGTTGCTGCTAATGCAAGCCGTTGATACTACAACATGTTGTAGAGCATATTTTGTTGGCAATGCAGCAACCGTCTACTACTACTACTACACTGGTACTAGCTGATGTTGCTGAAGACTGACGCTGCTGAGGGCTGCTGCTGCCGCAATGCAGGAGCTATAGAAGCCTGTTGATGCTGCTGCAAGAATCTGTCGGAAATACTGGCTACTGCTACTGACTACAGTTGCCAACTAAGCTGGCTGCTGTCACAGGCTTCAGCTGTTGTCACTGCTGTTGCAATGTGCTGCTGCTGCTATGCGTTGTTGGTGGCATCCCTTCCTTGATGGAGCGGGTGGCAGCAGCCACTATTGTCTCTGCAAATGGTGCTACTCCTCAACGAGGCCGCCAAGAGTGGCGGGTGTTGTGCATGGGTGGAATGATGGGTGTGACGGGCTGCAGACGCAGGCAGGTGCTCAGCTCGCTGCGACTAGTTCCATCATGAAAGGCAGGAGCCTGGTCCTAGTGTGGTGGAAGAGAAGAGTAAGATGGAGGAGGACAATCCACCAGTGATGGACTAGGTGATTATCGCCCCCTCCCTAGCTGCCCAGGAAAGAGTTTGAGGGTCAATGTGTGGAGCTGAGAATGGTGGCCATGACCTTGGTCCTGGATCTGTGAATGGTGAGCAGATTTGACGTCCTGCTTTCACAAGCTCGTTATGATACGAGTAGGCTACTAAGCTAGGCAAGCAGACGACAGCTAGAACAGCACGGAAGACACATTGTGTTAGAGGTGAGTAGAAGCCATGGGTTTTGCCATGGAAGCTAGAGGTAGTAATGGGTTACCAAAGAATTAGTTATCAAATGGCGTGGGGAAGCGAGCAAGCACGCAACAAGCTTGCTATCACGCACTCCCCTTGAGCGTGGTAGACTCAAACCACCACCGAACCTAATTTGGCAAATCTCTTGAGATCTGCCACTGGTCAAGAAACCGGAAGCAATTAGGTTTGGGAGAGCAACCGACTATCCACTACAAAGTCGGTGACAAGTTATCACACAGTCATATGACATATGTCTGTGGCTGAAGTACAAGAGAACCAAGGCTAGTGAAGTCCTTCAACCACTTGTCACAGGGTTGTCTCGTCGTGCAGTCACATCGAGACGGTGGAGCAACTAGTGGTAGTGTCTCCCTCTGTTTTATCACCTGTATCAGTGAGTCAAGTGTGGAACGAGGCCAATGGTCACTGTGTGGCACTGACACATGACCAACATTGCAACCCCATTTTGGTCTTGCACACAAGGGTTGGCAACAGGTTCCTTGACTTTTCCGCCAAGTTGGATCGGAACTTCTGACCATCCCATCCTCCGCATATTCCACCACCAGGGCATTTCGTGTGACGCCTGTGAGAATCCACCGCCGTAACATCAATCACCCAAACTTTTCCCAACTCTCAACTTGGTGAGTCAAGTACGGCTTGAGCCGTTTTTTGGCTTGATACAGGTGTCACCAACATTCACAGAGTCGCAGAAGTGAGATATCTATGCGGTGACTCAGTGACAGCTGTAGTTTTGTATTCACCATGGAGAGAAGGGGCTTTCTGGGACCTGTCATACTGCTACACTAGCCTATGTGTCTGAACCCATAGTTGCTGCATGCAGTGTGTTTCTCATGCTGTTGTTGAGGTTGTTAACATTGTAGGATGTAGAAGTGTTATAGTTTTTGTTGTACATTGTGACTTGCAAGCAGTGTTTTTGCTGATGCCATTTTTTTCTCCTACTGCTCTTGCTGGTGGTTATTCTTATAGTTTCAAATCATGTAGTTGTACCCACTTTTTCTGCTCTTGCAAGCCACTAACGTAGCCTCAAGGTGTTGCAGGCTACCTGGGGTTTATGGCTGCCTTTGCTAATTCAGCAGCAAAAGTGGGTGAGTTTGCTGACATTGTTGCATCACGGCTTAGGCATTGACCAAGGTTCATTAGTCCCGGTGAATATCTGTATCTGAAGAGTATGTTATGCTGCTCATGTTGCCTGGGTGGTCCTTTCAGAGCCTAATTTTGGTATGCAGTGCATTGTCAACACATGGTGACCCTTTCCTCATTCCACTCATGTACGAATTCCTGCTTGAAGGAGTGCAGACTATGGCATGGCCTCTCACCAATAGAAACATGTGGACTCAATTGCAGGTTTCATAATGGCATTACGTATACCAATGATGACAGCCAAATGCTCAATACATGTTTTTACAGTGCTATCACACAATCAATGCATCCAAATTGCGTGCTTGCTTTAATTTACCTTTCATTTTTTATTTGTTCTTTCTTTTATGTTTCTTGAAGTAAAAAATACTTGGAAGTAGTAACCAGTTTGGAATGGAATGGTGGGAGAATGAAGAGAAAGCAAAAGTAATTCCTTTTCCTCCAAGGAAAACTAGCATGTATCCTAGAGACTGCATGACACATGACCCCTTGGAGGCACACGTCCGCATCTTTTAGGAAAGTCAAGCTACACTATGCAATCAATGTTTCATCCCTAGATAACACAACATCCCTATGTAACAGCACTGTGTGCAGATACCAATGATGGAAATGTGTTGTAAAATTCATGGAACTGCCTGTGCTCACACCCTCTTTAGCAGCCAAGGAACGGCATCTTTAAACCACACATAGAACCGCTAACCGTCGCAAGAAGGCTTGCCACTGTTATTCCCGATCTCCATGGACTTCCATACAAGACGCCACAAACGATGTTTTTTTTTTCTCTCTTGACCAACGCCATTTAGTATTTCCTCGTCTTTCCCTCAATCTGTTCAATGACCTTACGAAGACCAATCACAAAATGGCCTTGAGAATCCACCACCAAAAAATCTAACACTATACCATCCATAACTCTTGATCATTGGGTGCCAAGTCTAGCCAGAGGCAACCCATCTCTCCAGGCAGCTATAAGTCCATCTACAGCTCTATGCCCATCCTCAAGGATTTCTCCCTGCGGATATCTTTAACCTCATTATGAATTTCAAGGTTCTCCTACATGATTCCCACCTCAGAAGTCGTAGTGTCCGTCAAAGCTGTTAAGAGGGGGCTGGAGTCCCTTCAAATTCCTCAAGGAACACCCAAACTATTGTTGTGCATAGGAACCAAAATCTGTCGCAGGAAAAAGAACCCCATCCTAACCTTACATTGGGGTTGCCTAAAGTCAATGTAGTGCTCCTCACGTACCGGCTCCTTAGCAATAACTATCATGTCCACGTGTGAATCCCCCTCAGTCTATCCCTGTTATTGAATGCACAGTGTCCCTCTCCAAACTTCATTGAAAGTGGCATCTTCAACTCTATTTTGTCAATTAGCAATTGGAGATAGTGACGCAAGGGCCATTGAATTTGACAGCATGCTAGTTTATGAGCCACTCCTTCTAGCAGCCACGTCCCAAGTCCATAGAAACATTCTCCCACCACCCCCTTCGCGTGCCGTTCAGACCTTGAGGTGTCGCATGACCCTTTCCTAGGTGCAAGGCTATCTTTAGTAGCTGAGGGTCCTACAGTGTGACTCCCTTGGTGCCGTTGCACCTAGGTGTACTATGGAAGACATGTGTGGTTGCATGGACGTGTTTAAAGGATTTCTTTGGAGATAACATGAAAAGAATAGCTAGACTCCCACCAACCCCTTTGTGTGTAACAACCTACTCCAAAGCAATGTACAAGACTAGCGTGTGATTGGCATGCCAAACATAGCTAGACGTTCTTCAATACTGTTCTTAATAATGCAGCGGAGAGTATCTTGGCATTCGCAATCCTTTTCTTAAGGAAGAAGGTTTGACAGAAGAATTTAATAAAAATTTCCAAGATTTCCACAACACCATGAAATTCCTCAATCTGTACAAAACATTTTACAATGTTTTTCCATTGACCATCCGTAACTGCTGTTGGCAGCACCCACTAGCGTGGATCACAGCTGCCCTAGGCGCCATGTCTTTAACATGTGCCTCAAAAGGTCCAGGTTGAAGTTTCTGTATCCCCCATGAGCTTTGCCTTATTGGCCGAACATTTACTGTGTGGCGCTTACGTTTGAGTGGATAAGAAAGTCACCTGCTATCATGCTTGAACAAGTGTGGCTCTGGAGTTTTTGGTGGTCCACCTCGCATCTTTTCACAAAAGTACCTTTCTTCTTATGAAATGAAAAAGGTCTTTCAAGAAATTTTACTGGTCCTTAAAGATAATACAGGCCTCACATCCAAACATGAATACAAGTCATCATGGTGATTACTCGCCGCCTTGACCGGCGACCTTCGTAACATCTACCCCCTCCTACGAGAATACAACATCCCAGTGTGCTCCTTGTACTCTCATACCACTTTGCTGACCACATTTCCTGTGCTGAAGCCTGGTTTTAGGATCCAAGAACTCTTCTCTGTCCCACAGTCAACCATAGTAGGTATTGTTATCCATTTTACCAGTAGTTTTCCCCAAATTCCTTCCTTACCATGTACCCTTTGTCTTCAACCAAACCAATGGGAGAGGAGCCTGATCTTCTGCTGCAAACTGCATCATGAACTATGATCTGGGTTCCTTACAGGCCTTAGTAGTTAGGCATGGAAAACAGGATGAATCATGAAGTGGTCAAGGATCTTAAGATTGTGTCTCACTCTTCACAGCTTGTACATGACCGAGAAGGATCCTGTCCCTTGAGGCTTGAGCTTTTCATTGCCAAACTCCACCAGCTAGGTTGTTAGTGAGATAATCAGTACACTTTTTCCCATCAAGAAATACTCAGATGTCGTGTGGTAATGTGCTTGTAGCTGCATCTTCTGGTGTGCCTTGTGAATCATGTCAATTTATGTTAGGGGATTTCAACAAAATGGTGGAAGTACATAGTTTAAATGGCTTGCTTTTGCTAAAGAGATCATTTCAAGAGACTCATAGATGGGAAAATACTAACAAGATAATCACTGTTGCTTCCAGAAGGCACAACATGCCATTGGGATTCAACATTATTGATTCTTACATATGTATGCAATGGAATTGCCCAAACTACAACAAATTGTAATTCGGCCAAAGCTATAAACTGGCCATGTTTGGCTAGAATGACTGTGAAAATTATATGAGCTATTCATACACGAGTGCGCAATGACAAGCCTTCTCGGCACGTTATCACTTGGTAAGTGGTGGATTCAAATCATGGCACCTGGCCAGTACCAATGTTAGAAAGAAAAATCAGTTTGCATTAACATTCGTATCCAAAGGTTGACCTCCCAGAAGACAATTTCCACATGGGTTTCAGTCTCTATTAAGAGCCAGTGCTATTCCTTATACCTTCTATGAAAAACCCATAGTGGTGTGATCAAAGACAGTTACTATGTGGTCTTAGCCCATGTGATGGGCGGCCACATGTCAAGCATGGAAGTAAGGGAACGCCTTCATACCACATTCACTCGTCATGTGAATGTGGTATGAAGGCAAAGTGCTCTAGACAATGTCTACAGGATGATTCCTTCTTCTGTTTCATGAATGACTTATGCCTGTGAGATTATAATGGTACACAGGTGACAAAATTTTCCCACATCCACGTTCATAGTGGTGCATGGGTGATGCCGTATTTCCACGTCAACATATTCAAGGTACCACAAAAAAATTGACAGTTTATCCTAAACCAAGTACAACACAGTGGGGACCACATCATCTTCTAAGCGTTGCATTTGATGCTCACAAATAAGAGAGAGAATCTTAGGCCAATATCCACATGTCAACCATACATTAACATCTCCATTCGGTTGGTCTAGGAAACCATACACCAATTCAACTTTTGTACTTGAACCAATCAAAACCAACCAATGGGAGGTATCCAAAGGATCGGTTAAGTTGGTCCTTTAGAAAGTTCTCAACAAACTCTACATTCCTAATGAACAAGCTCCACTTTCTTGAAAACATGGTTATCCACCCTCGCCTCCCTTGCTTTCAAAACACGAGCTGTTTGCACTTTTTTTTAAATGTATGCGGACATTTTTCCTTTGCCAAGATCAGCCTCCATGACAACATGGCTATTCACCCGGCATTGTACATATGCCTTCTCAATCTCTATCAATGCTCAAGCCTGTATTTCCCAAGAATAAACTTGCCTAAACCACCACTCTTGGAAGTAAAACAGGACACTAAGTCTAGAGTTAAAGATACTTTTGGAAACCATGTACGAGGAAAAGTGTAGCATGTGGTTGAATCCATTTTGATTGAGTGGTGGTCTGTGGCCTGTGTGCGGTCAGAAGAAAAGACTTGAGAGTCAAAGACCATGAAGCACCACAATTGTGGCTTATCGGCCAAAGATTCTATCCAAATATGTGGCGTTGGTAACTGAGCACCAAGGTTTGAGGTCAACATGCGGATTCTGAGAGCGGTCCATTCATAGATGGGGAGAGTATAAGGAGCAGCAGGCGCCATGTGGATCAAAAGGGGGGTCCCTGACCTATGGGTGTTTGGAGGGGATAGCTTAATGGTAGGAGACCTTGAAACACTACAACTTTTGCCTAGTCGACCAAGGATTTTGTTTAGATCTGATACTAGAAGTGACAGAGTACCCTACTGATTTCTTGTTTTGATGTTAATGTTTTTTGGTCTCGTCAATTTGTATGGAATTTATGTTTTGGTTGAATTCATAGTATACGTAGCTTACTTTGGAAGTGGTTCCACAAGTTTCATGGGACTATGCATTAAAATTTTTTTAACCGGGTGTAGAATAGCTTCCTGTTTTGTTCCAAAAAAGGTATGCCATGACCATGCAAAACTTCTGATTCTCTGTTTTTTTAGAGAATACGTTCGACAAAAGACTGTGCTGACTCCATGTTCAGTTTAGCGTGGCTTTGCAACTGACATTTGCACACTGTTCTATCTTGTTTAGTAGTGGACCGAATTCAAACAACGGAAAGTTGAAAAAACGGATTGGTACTTCACTTTTGAACTTACGCACATTTTCTTGTCGTCATATTCTGTCCTTTTCCAATAGCGTACCCCTCCCCTCTCCTGCCCATGCGACATGTGATCGTGATGACCGCAATTTACAGTTACGCGGAGAGGATCGGAAGAGGGAGCTTCCACGTCTGACATGCCCGTAGCAATTTTTATGTGTACATCTCCCTCCTTGAGACTCCAGGTGGTTGTATGTGCAGTCCTTCCATGATAAAGGATTCACATACAGATGCAACATTGCCAAAATCAAGGATCAACAAAACATGGAACTGGTCTGTTCGTTGAATTTAAGAGACAACCAGGCTTACATTGAATGAATCTGAAGGAAACAGGAGATAACTTGAACCTGGTGAAATCTGACCAAAGT
Organism: Penium margaritaceum; assembly: GCA_023375785.1. NCBI lineage: Eukaryota > Viridiplantae > Streptophyta > Zygnematophyceae > Desmidiales > Peniaceae > Penium > Penium margaritaceum. The sequence continues at coordinate 61,755 of SZWC01006453.1, forward strand.
GAGGGATTCTGAAGTAACCAATAATATGATAATCAGAATTAAGAATCACTAGGGTATTTTGTCAGGTGGCAAGACGACGACACATTGCAGAATAGCAAGGAGCCCTATGACAACCTGTACGCTCTTAGACAGTATATGAACACATTTTTAGCCGGCATCGACCTGCGTATTGCAGCGCGCCACAATGCCACGACATAAAGGAGAGAATTTTGACATCCCTAACGTACACAATTACCTTCACTTCACAGTTGGGAATTTCTTTCCTAACATTTATCGCACTCAACGCGTCAACCTCTTAATTTTCCGTCGTTTGGTTGAGGGCATTTTGGCCACTTTCATTTGAATCTGGCTTTCTGTTCCTGAAGGTTTTCAGATGATATATCACTTTATGGACTTCTGGATCAAACTATAATGAAATGCATCAATGTTTTTTGTTTGGGTGACTTCTGGAAAGTGCTAGAATCCTGAAAAATATTGTCACAGTGTTCTCAAAGCTGTGAGACTTCTCAGTGGAGTTTCTTCAAGTAACCTCTCATGACGCAGCATCACATATGTCATCCGACTTGAGCGTCCTATACCTCAAACATGCCTCATTCTTCTTTTCCCTCTTGTATGTATGCATTATACAGTTCTGACAGCTATCATTGAAGTACACTCATAATCGTTAAAAATCCCCAAGCTTCCTTTTTTATTTTAAGCATCTCTTTCTCCGAAACTTCTCCGTGTCCAACAAATTTGTTCTCGTCTACATAACACCCTGTACCTCTCCATGTTACTGCACTATGAGCCATAGTATCATGTCGGTTTGCATCAATCCTTTGTAAATTTAAATGCACTTAGTGAAAAAAATCAAGTAGGTCATTGCCACAATGTTTAAGCACGTGCAAAAACTTGTTTGAGCAGGCTATGACCATGAAGTGGGTTGTGGTATATGTGTTTGACCTCTTTCCATACCTTGCCCTTGGATATTGTGAGACTGATACAGGAAAACCTCACTCATGCCACCCAACGCATTCACTGTCACACTAAGGGGAGATCGAGGGAAAAGATCATTGCTCTACTACAGCTCTTGATCCTTCTCCCCCCCTTCCTTTGCACAGTTAAGGAAAGCAGGGAGACCACTGACATCATCCTTATCCAAAACTTTCACCAATGGTGGAAACACCCTCAAGTCTATGCATTGTGAATCTTTGGGGGGCCGGTCTCAATCCCAGGGCGTGTTTTGGTGTCAAGGAGACCCACCCACTCCCATCAGTTACAACCAAGTGACAAGAACAAGTGGAGAATGTTTCACAGTGCTTGTGCAACGGGTTACATAGTATTCATGAAATGTATACATATACAAATGAAAACTGAGGATAACATAATTCAATAGAGGAAAATGAATGAATTTGGATAACATTATGAAAAAATATGTGTTCAATGTTGATTTCGTAACAGTATCTGTGAATTTTTTCGAAGGATTGCTATTCATTCATCTATTGTGAAACATAAATGAACATGATTTGTGTAGTTTGTTGGTTGGATGTGATGTATGAAGACATTGATGGTGTAAATGTTGCTATAATGAGGTAAAGTGTTTAGTTTCTTTATGTACATGTATATTAACATATCTGTATGTGTATGTATGTGTGTAAATGTTTAGGTAGATAAATTGATACATATGTATGTATATATATATATATATATATATGTCTATGTTACTTTTTTCTCATTTTTAACTGCTTTTTTTTTCCTTACAAATTATTTCCCTCCTAGGTACCCAGGTTCCACTTCCATGCTTTTTTGGTGTAAAATTTAGCCATCTACCCCTCCCCCTTCTCCTCCTGGGGAAAAAAATGAACAAAAAGTTTTTCAAGATCTTTTTTCCATGTGCGGACTTGATGTGGGGTGGTCCCCTCATCTGAAAGGAGTAGTTGAGGCACAGGGAACGAGAAAGTAAAGAAGGTTTTTCTAACAAAAAATCAAATCAGGCCATGAAAAGAGACAAAAAAAGTGTGGGCAATGAGAAAAGGTGCATGCAACAAAAGCAGAACTGCAGTTGACGAAGATAAGGATGCAACAGAAAATCATTATGCAGGTGAAACAAAACCAATTTTTGGGAAAATATGGAGGAAAAAAGCTGTCGGTTACGAGTGCTCCCGTCCTCTCCTGTTCTACCTTCCATCGTGGTCTTTGGTGTGACGACGTACGTCACGCTCCCTCCGCAGCCTCTGTGATTAATCAAGCTACTCTGAGGCTCCATTGCTCGCCTCCCTGATCATGCTGCTACCAATGCCGCTGCTTGCGCCACTACTTGCGCTAATGCTTGTGCCACTGCTTACGTTGCTGCTTGTTGCTTCTCGTGCCGCTGCTTGCTGCTACTTGTACCTATGGTTGATAACATACTACAGAAAACAAAGACAGACGACAGAAGATGCATGGTGGACGAAAGACGACCGTCGACAGATGACAGACAGCAGACGACAGAAGACAGACGATACACCGCAGATGACAGACGACAGACAAAAGACGAAAGAGGACAGACAAAAGACAACAGACAACAGATGAGAGATGAGAGATGAGAGATGAGAGATGAGAGATGAGATGACGGATGACAGATGACAGGTGACAGATGAAAAACTTTCTGACCTTTCTCAAACAGGCTTTGGGTAAGAGATGAACGTGATGTTAAAAAACTTCAAAACCGACATCCCAGCTTGGCAAAGAACACATTGTCGCCGCGTTTTTGGTCGCTCTCGCACTTACAATCTCACACGTCGGATGCAATGTCAAACCAAACAAGCCAATTGCCGTAGTTGATCTCTTTCACAAAGAAGTGAACCAAATTCTTCGTGAATTTCAGTCCATTACCGAACCAGACAGGAGCAATATCTGCCCAGGCTCAAACATTTTGTTCAAAAAAGAACTATGCAAATTTAGGGGGAAGTGCGGCATGTCTGAGACTCAATTGCATGTGTGTGACTGTTTTGCATGTCTTTGACTGTTATACATGTGTGTGTGTGTGTGTGTGTGTGTGTGTGTGTGTGTGTGTGTGTGTGTGTGTGTGTGTGA
>SZWC01006453.1:65279-81747 GCA_023375785.1 Penium margaritaceum
CTCTCTATCTATCTCTCTATCTCTCTCTCTCTCTCTCTCTCTCTCTCTCTCTCTCTCTCTTCTGTGATATGTTACGAGATGGAATGCCAGTGCGTGGAAGCAGACGTAGAAGTAGACATAGATATAGATACAAGTGTGTGATACAATGTGACGATGTGTATGTGATGTGAACGACGTTATGGTATATGACAAGTGGAGATGGAGGGTGGTGGAGGTGGGGGGTGTTGGAGGTGGAAGGTTACGAGGCAGATGTAGACATATAGATATGTGATGCAATACAATGATGTGTGATGTAATGTGAATGAATTCATGGCACATGAAAAGAACCGATGGAGGGCGGTGAAGGTGGAAGTAGAAGTGGAGGTGGAGGTTGAGGGTGGTGAAGGTGGAGGATGGTTGGGGTGGAGAGTGTTGGAGGAGGATAGTAGTGGAGGTAGATGTACACATAAATGCAATGTAATGTGAGGTGATGTTGTGTGATGTCATGTGTACAACATTATGGAAAACATGAAGTGGAATTAGATGGTGGAGGTGGAGGTGTAGGTGGAGGTGGAGGTGGAGGTGGAGGTGCAGAGTGATGAAGGTAGAGGGTGGTGGAGGTGGAGGTGTTGGAGGTGGGGGGTGCTGGATGCAGATGTAGAAGTAGACATAGAAATTTGATGCGATGTGATGATATGTGCTGTGATGTAAATGACAGTATGGCACATGAAATTGAGGTGGAAGGTGGTGGAGGTGGAAGTGGAGGTGGAGGTGGAGGGTGGTGGAGGTGGAGGAGGAGGTGGAGGTGAAGGTAGAGGTGGAGGTGGAGATGGAGATGGAGCTGGAGCTGGAGGTGGAGAGTGGTGGGTGTGGAGGATGTTGGAGGTAGGGGGTGGTGGAATTTGGAGTTGATGTAGACATAGACATATATGTTATGTGATGTGATGATGTGTGCTATGATGTGAATAACGTCATGGCACATGACGTCACTAACTACACACACTAGATGCAATGCATGGTTCATGCACTGAGTTTTGTTCACATCTTTTGTTTCTAGGCATACATGATGCGTCATGGTTCAAGTGTTGCATCGTGGTTTCAAGTTACGTTGAGTAATATGAGTCAGTTTTAAGATAGATATTCTTCAGTCACTTCCACTTGCACACCATTACAAACCACACCAACCCAAGCTCATTCATTGTCAATGCCAAGATGATCAACTGCTTTCGACATGATGTGATGTTCAGATATGAAGATCCAAGATATCTTTGACAACACATTCCATGCACACGTGCATCTCATTTGTGAACCAGTTTTGTCGTTGATAACCATGGCAATGGATATTGTCTTGTTTCGCTGACTGTATGGAGTCCCATGTCAACCGGCCTGAGGCAAACGGACTAGAAAACAGGGCCGACACAATAGCACCTACCATCAGCTTCTAGAATTTCAGCTAGAAGAAGATATCGCCCTCCGGATCAGGGCTCCACACTGAGCAGTTCCTACGCAATCACTTGCTAGCAACTGTGTCCACTTAACACTTGGTCACTTTTGCGCAAGGTGCTACTCATAGACTAACTCCTTGGGGCTTAGAACAACCAGTGTCTTCTTTATACTGTTCCTTAGTTGGACAGCTCTCTGACGAGCATCTAAGGCCAGATTGTGTAATCAGAATGAGGAATGAGCCTAGTACGTATAGGCCTAGGCCTGGCTTCTAAGATGTGTGGGTAGTGGCACTTTTGGGGTGGCCACTCCACACCACCTCACCAGCTCACCAATTGGCGCATCCACAGACCGCCAAGTGGCACATCCTCCTCATGCATGGAGAAATCTCTAAGAAAATTCCCCTGTGCAGGAAAGTCAAAAATCTCACTGCGCAGATCAGGGTTCAATTGCAGGACCTATAGTTCTTAAGTCCACCATGCTATCCATTGCGCTACACTTCTGGTATCATGCTTGGACTTGTACCAAAAACAAGGTTCATGGGGACTTACTCCAAGGGAGCAGTGCATGCCCAACCTATCCATTTAGCCATAGCAGTGGCCATGGGCCATAAAAGAACAACAATCTCTCCCTTGCACCTTAGCCCACCTGCTGTGGTAGTTTTCTTCCGCACGAACCCGTAGCTCTGTGTTGTGTTTGTGCACATTAGATTTCTTGGTCAGTTAGTTCTCATCTCTTGCATCCAACATGTCGACTCCTTGAACACCTGCAACATGCAAGTCGCTGTCTAGCGGCTTTGTCAAGAAGTCCGCAAGTTTTTTCTTGGTTGCGACGTGCTCCAGTTCCACGACACCCTTGGCGACAAGGTCACGTGAGTAGTGGTACCGAATGTTGATGTGCGTTGTACACCAGGAGATCATGTCATCCTCAGCCATAGGGATGGCACTTTGGTTGTTGACGCGGATGACCGTTGCTTCCTCTTGTGGTGCCTTGATCTCATCAAGAAAACTGCGAAGCCACTGTGTTTCCTTGCACACTTCAGAGAGTGCGATGTACTCTGCCTCAGCAGTTGAAAGTGAGACGCAGTCCTGCTTCCTGATTTCCCACGAGACCGCACCACCGTTGAGAAAACAGACAAATCCTGAGGTGGGCTTCCTGTCGTCAATCCGCCCTCCCCAGTCTGCATCACTGTAGCATGCCAGTCGCAGCAAGTCTGATCCTTCTAGACCTCTAAACCGAAGTCCCACATGCCGAGTCTTTTTGAGGTAGCAAAAAATCCGCTTCACGGCCTGCCATTTTTCTGGCCCATGGTTGGCCACAAACCTGCTCACCTGGCCCACCGCATAAGCAATGTCAGGTCGTGTTCCCACCATCGCATGCATGAGGCTCCCAACGGCGGACTGGTATGGAATTTTTTGCATCTCCCGCCGGTCTGCCTAGTTGCTTAGTGACATGGAGGAAGAGAGCTTGCAATCGGAGGGCATGGGGGTGCTGACGGGTTTGTAGTCCTCCATGTTGTAGCGATTCAAGACGTCCATGATGTACTTGGTCTGGTTGAGCTCAATGGTGCCTGCTTTGTGGTTGTGGTGAACAACAATGCCAAGGTCGTACTCAAGAGGCCCGTAAGGGCCTTCTGCGAGGAAGAGCACATGGTAAGATCATCCACATACAACGCCACGAGCAGCAAACCACGTTCTTCCTCCTGCCCATAGATGCTGGGATCATTCTGACAGTGCGTAACGGATATCTCAGCCATGAAGCTGTCCATCTCCTTGTACCATATTTTTGGGGCCTGTTTCATCCCATACAACGCCTTCACCAGCTTGTACACCTTACTCTTGGGTGCTTTGACACCTTCTGATACCTCCATTAGCACCTCCTTGTCGAGATTCCCATAAAGGAAGGCTGTCTTCACATCCATCTCGTGGATCTCAAGGTCTTTGGTGATAGCGACGGCGAGCAGGGACCTGATGGAGGCAAACATGACGACCGGTGCGAAGGTCTCATCGTACTCAGACCCTACGCACTATGAGAATCCTTTTTCCACGACCCTTGCCTTGTACTTGCCGATGCTATCATATTGCTTCTGCTTCAATCTGAGCACCCACTTTGAGCCTACCACGTGAGCATTACCAGGTCTGTCCACTAGCAACCATGTGCCATTTTCTTCGATGGACACAAGCTCGCTGTCCACCGCCTCCTTCCACTTGGCCGCATCGGGCCTTGCCAGTGCCTCAGCCACAGCGTGCGGCTCTCCCTGAGCCAAACAGGACCAGCTCAGTCGAGTCCAACTTCCGGTGTCAGCGTCGTACTTTGGATTTTTTCCCTCTGTCGTGTGCTGCAATGCTGCATTGCTGTTGGATCTTCGCAATGCTGTTGCTCCTGTGCTGCTGGCTGCCCTGAAGTTAGTTTTTCTTCTTTTGAAGAGCCACTCTCCTCCGAGCTGGTTTCATAGGACTCGGATGTCTCCGACTCTGTGTCGGAGCTTGCCGCTGCGTCAGCCTGCGCATCTGCTCTCCCTGCCACACCACTCTTCTTCATGGCCTGCCGCACTGGCACCACTTGCCAGTTTTTGGGAGCTTGATCTCCTGAATCGAGGAGCACCAACCACTCTCCCTGTTTTGGAGCTTGTGTGGGATCAAGCACCTCTTCTTTGCCTGGTTTCCTCTTGTCAAAGGTCACGTCCTGGTTAGTGATGAGTCTTCTTGCTGCAAGGTCCCACAGGCGGTAGGTCTTGTGGGCTGTCTCATAGCCCACCATCACGCACTTGTGTGCTCTTGCATCTAGCTTGCCGCCACCCTCTCCTGCCTAGACCTTTGCCCATGCGGTGCAGCCAAAGACTTTGAGGTGTGATGCATCCGGCTTCTTACCTGACCATACCTCTTGTGGCGTCATCCGTTGCTTTCCCTTTTTCTTGCCACGCCTGCCCAGAGCAGCCACAGGAGTTAAGTTGAAAATGTAGCATGCTGTTCTTGCCGCTTCCGCCCAAAAGCGTGGTGGAAGTTTTGCATCAAAGAGCATGCTGCGCACCATGCCAAGGATGGTCTGATTCATCCTCTCCACCACACCATTGCTTTCTGGTGTGTAGGGAGTTGTGGGTTGGTGGTTTATCCCATGTTGCCGCAACCAGCTCTTGCATGCTTCATACTCTCCGCCATTTTTGCTTCGTATTGCTTTGAATTTCTTTCCAGTCTGCCGCTCCAACATGGTGACGAACTCTTGCATCTTTTCTCAGACCTCTCCCTTGGTTTTGAAGAAGAAGATCCACACCTTGCGGCTGCGGTCGTCGATGAAGGTCAGAAAACACTTGCTACCACCGTTTGACGCCGTGCGAAAGGGTATGCACACATTGGTGTGAATCAGGTCAAGGGCTGATTCTGTGCGGCGACCATTGCGCTCAAAGCGTGTTTCCTTAGTCTTGCCTTAGAGGCAAGGTTCACACAGGCTGCCACACCCAACCGCATCCTTCTTGCAACCATCCATGTCGTGGACCAATTTTTGTTACTGGATGACTTGGAGCGTGTTGTTTGCAACTTGCCCAAAGCGTCTATGCCACAGATCAGCGTCTTTGTCCTTTGTGGCAGAGGATATGTTTTCAGTTTCCGTAGGTGTGCTCTCCTGTGTTGGTGCCGAGACCACTGCCTTTTGCTGCACCCACATGACCCTCAACTTCCGAGCTCTTTATTGCTTTTGTTTGTAATACGTAGAGCCCTTCAACCCGTGGGACCTGTGCCACGAGATCTTTGTTGGCGTAGAGGACCTTGATGTCCTCGTTCCTAGCGATGACCCCCTTCTTCTGCGTGAACACCACCGTTATGTTGTTTTCCGTTGTTTTTGACACGGACAGGAGGTTTGCCGCAAACGAGGGCATGTAGACCACGTCATGTAACCGTAGATCATTCTCCGCACCATTGAGGCTAATTCTCACCAGCTTGTCTCCCACGCCCTTTGCGTTCACATCGCTAGCGTTTGAGCATCTAAACCGCCGCTCAGTGGGGCTGATGGAGACAAATCCAGCCTGGTCCTTGCTAGAGTGATGGTCGGTGCCGGAGTCAAGCCTGAAAGCTCCTGGCTTGAGCAGCGCCGCTCCTTTTCCCGGAGGCGTGCTCTGTGCCATCATGTCGGTTGCTTCTTTGACACCCTTTTTTTTGCCTTTGTTCCCACCGCTTCCGCCGTCTTCCTTCTTTGGCGACCTGTACTCTCTTGCCCAGTGCCCAGGTTTTCCCCAGCTGCGGCAAGTGCCCTGTCGCTTGGGAGCCTTGCCGCCGTTGTTGCCTCCACCGCAACCACTTCCGCTACCACCTTTCTGACCAGAGGCTGATCCTTTGCTCCCTCGGCCACCATAGCGTGCGGCATAGGCTGAGAAGTTAGCCCCACTTTCACTATGGCGCATGGCCTCGTTCCGCACGTACTTGGACACTGCCATGTACATCAGGCCATCCTCCTTCCAACCGCCCATGACGGTGATCATTGGGCTCCAGCCCTCCGGTAGCGCCATGAGGAGGATCATGGCTTGCATGTTTTCATCAAGGCCCAAGCTCATCTGGCGAGCCTCGCCAAGGAGTCCTTCAAAATCTTGTAGGAAATTGGGGATTGATTCGCCCTCATTCACCCGAATGTTGATCAGCCGTTGTAGGATGAATAATCTATTTGCGAGGGAGGTGGATTGGTGCACGCGCTTGATCTTGTTGTAAGCTTCGGAGGCCAGCGTGTACCCGGCAATGATGGGAACATACTTCTTAGCAAGTGCATTGTTGAGGAATGACATGACAATATCATCGCGTCCCATCCATGCCTTGTGCTCTGGTGAGCCCACCGCGGGGACTTGCTCCTCACCCTTTAGAAGCTTGATGAAGCCACACACTTTCATTGCCAGTTTGAACTGCCATCTCCAGAGCAAAAAGCCGTTCCCCTCAAAGACCGGGATTCCTCCCAAAGATCTCAGACCTTGCGGCCGTGCGGTAACACTCACGGTTGCTCCTGTGATCTGCCCTGTGGTAACCACTGTTGAGTTTGAGGACTGCCCTGTGGCAGCCCCTGTTGTGTTTGAGGACTGCCTTGCGGCAGCCCCCACTGCTCCTGATGGGCCAACCATTTTAGCTGCCCTTTTCTTCTATCTTCGTCTCTGCTACGTTGAGGCTGATGTAGGCTGATGTTAGCTGATGTTTGCTACCGGTTTAAAGGTGCAGTTCCATTGCTTTCCCCTCTAGCCGATGCTTACCTCCAAACAGAGAAGACATATCACACTAGCACACTCATGGTCTTGCCTTCAAGGGTAGAGCTTGTCCTGGTTGGGACCAAAGGGTCGAGCCTCCAACGGCAGACCTTGTCGTTGGTCCCTGTGTGATAGGTGCAAGTTCAGCCGTTGGGGCTGATGAAGCAGATGGAGCTAATGGAGCTGATGAAGCTAATGTGCGCACCTGGAGAGAGAGAGTACCAGAGTTTAGCAAAGCGTGCCTTGTGGTTGGTCTGCGTGGACCCATAACACTTTGTCAACCGGCCTGAGGCAAACAGACTAGAAAACAGGGCCAACACAATAGCACCTGCCGTCCGATCCTAGCATTTCAGCTGGAAGAAGATATCACCCTCATGATCACGGTTCCACACTGAGCACTTCCTAGGCAATCACTTGCTAGCAACTGTGTCCACTTAGCACTTGGTCACTTTCGCACGAGGTGCTAGTCATAGACAAACTCCTTGGGGGTTAGACCAACCATTGTCTTCTTCATGATGTTCCTTAGATGGACAGCTCTGTGAGGAGCATCTAAGGCTAGATTGTGTAATTAGAATGAGGAATGAGCCTAGTACATATAGTCCTAGGCCTTTCTTCTAAGGTGTGTGGGTAGTAGCACTTTTGGGGTGGCCACTCCACACCACCTCACCAGCTCACCAATTGTCGCATCCACTGACCGCCAAGTGGCACATCCTCCTCATGCATGGAGAAATGTCTAAGAAAATGCCCCTGTGCAAGAAGGTCAAAAATCTTCCTACGCACATTAGGGCTCGATCTCAGGACCTGTTGTCCCTAAGTCCAACATGCTTTCCATGAAACCTTCATGTCAGACCTTGTTTCATTCCTTGAGTAAAGTGAGTCGATTTTGTGATAGACATTCTTCATTCACTCCAACTTGCACACCATTGCATGCCACACCAGCCCGAGCTCATGTGTTGATCATCTACTTTTGACATGATGCAATATTCATACCTGAAGACACGATGTTTCTTTGAAAACTCATTCCTTGTACAAATGAATCATATTTGTGAACCACTTTTGTCATTAAAAACCATACCGAGGGATATCTTCTTGTTCCATAACCTACATGGAGTCCCTAGTACGTGGTCTTTGGGAACATTGGGAATCATGTCTGGCCATAGCCACCCCGTGGTTCGGGAAGGGATCCCTTTGAAGAGCCAACCACTTTGTCATGGTTTGAGTGGATGTTGGTCTAGTCCACACTAGATGTAATGCGTTGTTCAAGCCCCAATGGCTGTTGACATCTTTCATCGTATAGGCATACACGATACCCTGGTGATCCTTAAATTCACAGGTATGAAATTTAGTAAGTATGTGTTCTTAATTTCTAGCAGTTTTTGGCCTTTTTAATTATTCATCTGTTCCTAATTGAGAGAATTCGGGTTGACCCTACTCCTTAGATTTGTAGAAATGCCAAGTTGATTTTTTTCTTGATCCTAAACTTTGTTGAATGGTCTCCGGACGTAAAGCGAGGGCTCCCTGATGACAGCACTGACACCACACACTACGCATGCAGAGATGACGTGGCTCAAAGTGTTGACACTACTGACACTCACTTGGTGCGAGCGCACGTCTCTCTCCCACTCTTTCTCTCGCTATCTCTTGCTTGTGAAAAAGCCGACAATGCCAGTTCACACAGTGGATCTTGAACACACACCGGCACACCCGCACAAAAAGGTGCAAGTAAGGGAAATAAGTAAACCAAAATTCATAGCTTGTTGAACCGAGGACCAAAAACAGAAAATATTCATCATGACACCTTAACTTCGACCAAATACAATTATAATTTTTTAAGTGTTCCTTTAAACTTGTTGAACAAAAAAGTGGAACAATTTCAACTACATTCGAAAACATTAAATTCGAATTTAAACATCACCGGGGTAAGTCGTGGTTCAAGTGTTGTGTCATGGTGTCTAAATACGTGACTCTATTTCATTGTATTCGGTCCTCATTCATTCCCACTTGCACATCATTGCATACCATACCAGCCCAAGCTCATCTAGTATCAATACGAATACGATCAACCACTTTTGATATGATGTGGTATTTAGATCTGAAGACTCAACATATCTTTGACAACTCATTCCATGCACACATGCATCAGATTTGTGATCCACTTCTGCCATTGACAACCATAGCAATGGATGTATTCTTTTTCCAGTGACCAATATAGATTTCCTAGCATGTGGCGTTGGGGTACATTGGGAATCCTGACTGGCAAGAGCCACCCCACGGTTCGGATTGGACCCCTTTGAAGAACCATCCACATCTTCTGAGATTGAGTGGGTTTCATTTCAGACCACACTAGGTGCGATGCATTATTCAAACACAGATGGTCATTGACGTCTTTTGTCATCTAAGTAAACAGGATACGTCGTGGTTCAAGTTCTACATCGTGGTGTCAAGTTACGATGAGTAAAGTGAGTCTGTTTTGTAATAGGAATTCATCATTCACTCCCATTTATACATCATTGCATACCTTACCTGTCCGAGCTCAAATATTGACAATGCCTGCATGATCAACTGCTTTCAACATGATGAAAACCCGAGGTATCTTTGGCAACTCATTCCATGTACACATGCATCCTATTTGTGAAGCACTTGTGTCACTGAAAACCATAGCAATGGATATCCTCTTCTTCCCATGACTTGTATAGAGTCCTTAGCGTGTAGTTCTGGGGAAAATTAGGAATCCTTACTGACCATACCCACCCCGTGGTTCCAGAAGGAACCCCACTGAAGAATCAATCACATCGTCGCAGTTTGAGTGGGTGTCGGTTCAGACCACACTACATGCCATGCATTGCTCAAGCTCCGATGATCGTTGATTTTTGTGTCGTCTAGGCATACATGATATGTTCTCGTACAAGTGATGCATTGTCGTGTCTACTTACGTTGAGTCAAGTGAGTCTGTTTTGTGATAGGTATTCCTCATTCACTCCTACTTGCACATCATCAAATACTACACCAGCTTGAGTTCATCTATTGAAAATGTTGACATGATCAATTACTTTTGACATGATGCAATATTTAGATCTGAAGACCCAAGATCTCTTTGACAACACATTCCATGCAGACATGCATTCCATTTGTGAACCACTTTTGTCATTGAAAACTATAGCAATGGATACAGTCTTGTTCCAGTGACTTGGATAGAGTCCCTATCATATGGCATTGGGGTACATTGGGAACCCTGACTACCCATAGCCACCCCGGGGTTCTAAAAGGGACCCCTTTGAAGAACCAACAATTCCTTTGTGGTTTGAGTGAGTGTCGACTCAATCGCTACTAGATGCAATGCATTGCTCAATAAATGATGGTTGTTGACATCTTCCGTCGTCTAGGCAGACATGATACATCGCAGTGACCAGTTATGTTGAGGAAAGTGAGTCTATTTTTCTATAGGAATTCATCATTCACCCCCACTTACACATTGTTGTACGTCACACTTGCCAGAGCTCATTCATTGACAATGCCAAAATGATCAACTACTTTTGACATGATGGGAGATTCAGATATGAAGACCCAAGGTATCTTTGGCAACTCATTTCATGCACACATACATCCCATTTGTGAAACACTTCCATCGTTTAAAACCATAGCAATGGCTATCTTCTTGTTCTAGTGACCCATGAATTCTTAGGCATGTGGTATTGGAGTACATTGGGAATCCTGACTGGCCATAGGCAACCCGCGGTTCCGGAAGGAACCCCTTTGAAGAAGCAACCACATTGTCATAGTTTGAGTGGGTGTCGGTTGAGTGCACACTAAATGCAATACATTGTTCAAGCACTGATGGCCGTTTATTTCTTTTGTTGTCTAGGCATACATGATACGTCGCGGTTCACGTACTGTGTCGTGGTGTCTAGTGACATTGAGTAGAGTGAACCTATTTTCTGATAGGCATTCTTCATTCACTCTCACTTGCACACCATTGCATACCACACTAGCCCAAGCTCTTTTTTGGCAGTTCCAACATAGTCCACGGCGTTTGCCACGATGTACCAGAAAGATTTGAAAACCCAAGATACATCATATTATAATGCCTTCTTCATGCAAATTTGACAAGAACCAAACTTCATTTGTAATAGGTAAGTAAGGCGAGGGTGTACATACCGTCTTTCGATGCTCTTTTGCAGTCAACATGATGCTTAGAAGCATTGACCCAACAACCCATGCTGGTTGTTTAATGAAGAATTGGTCAATGCCATAGGACGTAGCCACATACAATAGCTGTAGCAATGAAATCACGAAAGCATATAGCATAAAACTACAAGCATGCGTAGACATAGCCAGTTACTCAAACACCTACAGAGCATACATGTATGTAAACATTGTAATGTAGACATGAGACACTTTGAATATAGTTTGTAAAAAAAATCACAACCATAAATGTATACATCTACATGTAGTTGTACATATGCATACATTACATTATAGCCATAGTGACAATCATCTATGTTTTGACATTATAGTGAAGTATCTAGCATACTAAACATAATATGCATACAGGCATAACAAGCACGCTAGACATGTTCAGCACATAGGTAAACTTAAATGAATATGTTACACGAATATTGGCATTGTAGTAATGTATTTATAAATTGTTATATAGACAGAATAAAAATCACGACCATGTTGTCATCATAAGAATGTTAGGCACATTAAGCATGTACCAATCTTCATAGACAAGTATTGTATACATGTTGCCTCAATTTGAGCATATGTATAGAATACATCTACAATAATAATAATAATTTTTAAAATAATAAAACAGTATAATAATATACACATACGGAATGAAGTACATGTATTTCTATTTAGGCTATTTACGGAGCAAGAAAGTGTGAGAAAAATGAAGCCACACAAGAAAAAAAAGAAAAAAGGATCACAACAAAAAGAATACATATGCACAAATCAAGTATGCCATGGATCAGTACCTCTTCTTTGAAATTCATCGCAGCACACACACAAAAAATTATGTGTAACAAAAAAATTGTTACACACAATATGATACACTATGCATACATCTATTCAATGAAACATCCCCTTACACATCTTCGTTTCTCTCCCTATATGGCCTCATTACACAGAAAAAACATCTTTTGCTTTATGGAGAACATCCTTCCCTTTAATGTTTGTTTGCACACTGAAAATCAAGCTTGAGGAAAATGAAACCATAAATAATCAGAAGAAAAACAAAGAGAATACTGAAAGTCCATATGCATGTGCACACATCTCATGTGGCACATATTCATACCTTAACTGTCAACTTCATCAAGGAAAAAAAAACAAAAATTTCCATTGTAGAAGTTCATGTGTAAATAATGACACGTTTAGAATATTTTTGTCTGATGAAAAAAAAATCCCTCTAAAAATGTCATGAATTTTTCCTCCTTGTTACCTCTTCATACGTCCCAATTTCCTTTCCTTTTCGTGATGACGTCCTCTATTGTCTTGTTTTTCTATGTGCGGAATGAGAAACGGCGTAGTTCCGCTATACCCACTGTTTGTGCTTCCAAACTTCCTCACAAAATGAACGCGGTACTCACTTTACAAGAAAATATGCTTCATGTACCCGCTTTTCTTAGAGCGCCTCAAATCATGCATGTTGCACCAACTGTTGGGAAGAAATACATGCCACGCTGTTCGACTAGTGATTATTCTCGATAAGTGGGTACAACATGTGTTTTACTTTACAAGTTGATTTTTTAAACATCATTTTGTTATGTATGAAACAGAGGCAGGTCATTCTTTCCTGGGGAACAACATTTCTTGTACTTTTAGGCATGTGGTCGCATTTTCGGTGTATGAACTACAGGGGGTTTTATTGTTTCCCGTAAAACAATTATCTTTTTGCCGTGGCCATCGACCGTATGTGTAGGACACCATCACTTAACTGTGCCTGACCAAGGTTACGTGATGTGCTCTTTGGCTTAGAAACGAGGAAAAAGGGTGCGGTGAGTATAGCAAGAAAAGGTAACGGGCTGGCTATGGGCACCCAACCATCCTGTCCATAACCTGGTTAGCTATTATCATCCACCAGTTCACCGGACCAGTTTTAAAAGGAAGTTCTATGTTTTCTTAGAACCTTTTGAATGGTGAAAGAAGTGTTAAACAGGGAAGAACTAGGGGGAGGATGGAGGAGCCTGGAGGGGACGTGTGGCGGGTGGAGTCGGGTGGCTTTTGACTCCTGTGAGGGGGAGCATCAAGGGAGTTAGCCGCGGGGCCAACTGTCGCCCTCAGCTGTGAGGGGGAGGAGGCTCTCAAGAGTTGTGAGGAGGAGAGCTCTCAAGAGCTGTGAGGGGGAGAGCGAGGTGGGGGGACTTAGCCGCGAGAGGAGATCGCGACGAGAGAACGGAATGGATTTTGGAAAAGAATGAGCGAAAGGAGAGAGCAACAGTGACCCCTATTGGGTCGCTCGCTCCTGAGCTCGTGGTTCGCCACAAAGTGTGGCGAACCACACAGATTGCACGCAGGTTGCGCGTGTAAATTCTGAGCGCAACCCCAAAGGCAGCGACACAGCGAGACGTACGTCTCGTAAGAAAACAGGACAAGCAAGGAGTAGGACTAAACTAGGCTCTCTAACACAAGTAGCAACAAACATTTGCTACTTTAACACAATAGCACAAGCAAGGGTGGATGCCCCAAGAATAAAGCTTGAACACCACACCACAAGCCCCAAAGGAACAACAGAATTCATTGGCAGGGCCACTAGTAGGATCGTATGGGTGGACAGTAGCGATCCGGAGCATGCTGCTATAGAGATGGCGACACAGGACACCATCTGAGGCATCCCGCTACGTGAACAACTCCAGAAGCGCACGGCTCAAACACCCAGCCGGAAGGACACGTCCACAACACCCAGCTAGAAGCGCCCATCCAGAGGCACCCTGCCAGAAGCACTCCACCAGAAGCACCCCACTAGAAGCACCCCACCAGTAGCCTCCGTCCAGGAGCACTCCACAAGAACACCCCACCAGTACCACCCATCTAGAAGCGCCTCCTCCAGGAGCACCCCATCAGAAGTACACGACCAAATCACCATGCTAGTAGCACCCATCCAGAAGCACCCAGTCAGAAGAACCCAGCCAACACATCTGCCAGGAGAGCCACACGGCCACGAGCGACGGTCCCGAAGAGCCAAGCAAGGACGGGGTGAGTGCCAAAGGAGAGGATCAAGGACCTGCCCTCCTCCGCCCAGAGGCACACGACAACAGAGGAACCAACAAGACACGAGAGAGGGGGGGGCAGAGAGAAGAGACGGAAGGAGAATGGGCGGAGACGGATGGGAGACACCATGCCGGCGACGGAGGGGATCGGATGTGAAAGAACATGCAAGAGACGCGCACACGGAGGGGAGAAGCGAAGAGCACGGGAAGGAGAAGAGATGTAGCATATAAGCGGTCATCGAGCAGAGGACCAAACAACGTAGGGGGAAGTGGAGAGATGAAAAGGAAAAAAACAAGAAGTGTCAGTCCAGCAGGCGGAGGATCCGAAGACCGACAGAGGCGATACTTGAAGTGAAGGCAGACTGGTGGAGAGCCTTTGTGAGGAAGCTCGTGAGCTGAAACTTGGAAGAGATGAACCGGAGAGAAATATCAACCGTCGCAACAACGTCGCAAACGTACTGGTGCTCAACATTTATGTGCTTGGTGTGACGATGAAGCGCACCAGCGTTCCTAGCAATGGCCAACCCATTCTCACTATCTGTGTGGAGAGACACAGCCGGGGTGGGGAGACGAACCTCGTTGAGAAGGCGACGGAGCCACACCACCTCGACGGCAGCACCACACAAGACCATGTAATCGGCCTCCCCAGTGCTGCGAGCGACGCAACCTTGCTTCATGCTACGCCAGGAGATGGGAGAAGGGCTGAGGAGGAAGACAAAGACGTTGAGGCTGCGAGCGTCTGAATCACGAGCATAGTCACTGTCGGTGCAACCTGCCAGGAGAGGCACACCCGACCCAGCCAGGAAGACGAGGCCGGCACATGCAGACCCAAGGACATAACGAAGGACGTACGCAGCCACCTAGAGGTGGGCCGTGCAAGGCTTGCGGGCATGCTGGGCCAGGACGTTCACCGCACAGGCAATGTCCAAGCGAGTGGTGCCACCGAGGTACATGAGCGTGCCAATGATGGACTGAAATATGACGTTGGATTCCAACGCACCTGACTCCGCGTTGTGGGGCACACGAAGGGCTAGCTGAGTACCCAGTGGCATGGGCGAGGAGGCAACATGGTGAGGGCAAAAGAGGTTGACAACAGACGTGAAGCGGTTTGCAAGAGTCTATACATAGGGCTTCTGATGGACCAACAGACAGCCAAGGAGGTGCTCGATCTGCATCTCCAAGAACATGGCCGCAAGGCCAAGATCCTTCATGTGGTATGCCGAGGAGAGGACACCCTTCGCCACAAAGATTGCGGAGGAGGAAGGAGAGGTGATGAGGAGGTCATCCACATACACCAGAATGAAGGCGGGCAAGAGAGTCGTGCCATCGACGAAGAGGGAGGGGTCTGAGTGGCTAGGACGGAAACCGCCACGGACAAGGGTGGACGAGAGCTCCTCATTCCAACAACAAGGGGACAGGAAGAGACCATAGAGCGCGCAACGGAGGCAACAGACTCGTCCGGTGCCATCGGAGAAGCCAGGATGCTGGACCATGTAAAGGTCCTCCTCGAGACGACCGTGGAGAAATGCGTTGTTCACGTCCATCTGGTGAAGCTCCCACTGATGGTGGGTCACGAGACAGATAATGACGCAACTCGTCGTAAAGCGGACGAAAGGGGCGTAGGTGTCGGTGAAGTCTATGCCGGGAACCTCGGAGTAGCCCCTGGTGGTGAGGCGAGCCTTGCACCTGTCGAGGACACCCAAGGCTGTGAACTTCTTGCATAGAACTCACTTGACCTTGATATTCGTGCGACCGGAAGGAAGGTCAGGGAGCTCGAGCACACCATGCTCCGCCAGGGCGGCAAGCTCTGCAACACAAGTCGCGTGCCAGGCAGCACCGTCTGGACGAGCAAGGGCATCGGCGAGGGTGAGGGGATTGGACCCGTCAAGGGAAGGGGGAGAGGAGGAAGCGGGCGGGACACATGTGACCACGAGCGCACGCGTAGCAGTCGCTGGTGCATCGACAAAGCGATGGTCAGTGCAGGCATTAAGCGCATAGCAAAACTCGAGATGAATGAAGTGTCGACTGTGGGCATGACCCGGATGGAAGATGTAAGATGACAGAGGGCGAGAGGGAGGGTGCACAACAACGAAGGAGGGAAGAGGTGAGGAGGGAAGGAGGAGATCAGAGACTGCCGGAGAGGGGGGAAACGGGAGAGGGGGTGGTGGAGAGGGAGGCAGAGGGGCGGTAGACAAGGAGGCAGCAAGAGGAGCAAGAGAAGTGAGCGGGGGAGAAATGGGTGACGACATGATGACGGGAGGAAGTGGTCAAGTGAGGGGAGAGGAGGAGAAAGGAGAGGGAATGGAGGGGGAAGGGGGGAGAGACACAACGGAGACCCGGGAGGGAGAGGGAGGGGACAGCATATGGACTGGTGATGAGGAAGTGATAGGGGACGAGGAGGAAGGTAGGGGGAGGACAAGGAGGGGGATAGAGGTACAGGTAAGAGCGCGAGCGGTGCAAGAGCGGGTGTAAGAAGAAAGAGGTGAGGAGGGAGGAAGGGTGTCTAGGACAGGAGGTAGCATAGAGGCACGGATGGGCGGAGCAGGAAGAAGTGTGCTAGGGGAGAGAGGAGGAGGAGGAGGAGGAGGAGGAGGAGGAGGAGGAGGAGGAGGAGGAGGAG
>SZWC01006453.1:100514-135837 GCA_023375785.1 Penium margaritaceum
GGAGAGAGAGAGAGAGAGAGAGAGAGAGAGAGAGACGGAGGATGTGAAAAACAAAACATTATTTTCTTTCTAATACAAAACCGAATTCAAGTCTCTTTGTGAGAAGAAATGCAAGCATCACTAGTTAAGGTTTTTTTTTTTCCTTTTCGTCTTCCTTGGCGGAGCTTTGTAGTGGGTAAGAGAAGTATTAAACTTTTCTTTGTACTCACTTTTTTGTGGTAAAAATCCAGAGTGTTTTTTAACATTGGCCTTTTGGAGTATGGTTTGGCTTTTCCCAGATGTTGTAGTCATTTTCCTCCCAAAGTGGCCACTGCATTCTTTTTGTGTGTCACTTTTGTATAGTTTAAATCAATTGCGAGAATAGTGGATATACGAGAAAACTACCCAATGAGAGAGCTTTAAGAAAATGGAAGTGAAAAACAAAGATATGGTTACCATGTAACCCAAACAATTATTGCAACTAAGTTACTGTGCAACCCAAAACATGGACAAATCCTTACTTGGTAATCAACTATGATTTCATGCATACCTGTGTGAACTTATGAAAATCATAATCTAACAAACTCCTTTCTATTACCTACGTCGCTAAAATTCTGTTTTTGCAACTTTATTTCCCAAAATGTGTGTATACATATATGTATGTATCGAGGTTATCCTATCACACACTGGGACCACAAACCTTGGTGTCTTGGTGGTCTGTTCGTGGAACAGGACATCGCCAGAAAACTGTCAGAAAAAGTTGAAACCCTTTGCCAGACAAGTGATTGAAACATGGTAAATATGTAACCCGGAATTCACCCTTGGATATGACCAAAAAAAAAACACATGAAAAAATGGTCATGTGACTGGTTTGAATTTTCATTGAAAGGGGCTGTTGTGTGCCATGTCTACCAGTCAACTCATGTTACGTATGAGTTAGGCTGCATGAATACGACTCAATGATGCTGTTGAAGTTTTTAAATTGGGTAATGTATTTAGGATATCCACAGTGCAAACACTATTGAGCTAGCGTACCCACGTGTTGAAAATCTGGCACTGCATATCGGGCACACTAAAAGAAAGGAACAGGATACCCATCAACAGCATGCCTGCTCATGAAGTACCCGGACATCTAAAAATAGCAATGGCACATGGGCATGTTGTTCCTTTCGCAACGTAGTGGGTATGTCGTCTTTAACTTCTTGTGTGGATTTAATTTAAGGAAATGGTCAGCTTATCTGGGCAATTTGAAGTCATCTTTATGAAATCCATTCAATCCTTGGTTTCCAGATTGGCGGCTTTGACTCGTAATGGTTACATTTGCATAATCTGAACTTTGCACACCTGTCAGGTATGTGTTTCCAGAGTTCTTTTGGGAGGGTTATCATCGTGTACAACATCGTTACGTGGGACAAGCACCGTGTGGAATTCTCCAACGTTACATACACTTGGTAGAACAGATCCTTGCGCCTCGGTCTGGCATACACCTGTCTTCTTTGGCGTTTGCGGAATGTTTGCTTCCCGGACAGTGCATGACATTTCCAGTGCATTTTTCATGCTTGCATTCAACTCCCCCCTTGGTTTCTCTCAATGCTATAGAGTTTGACCTAGCACTACCCGCCACGGTGTCGCCATAGACACTCCGGCACCATGTAATACCTTGACATAGTGCACGGTTCAAAGGAGTATTGCCGAGGGGGACTTACACCCAGTTATGCACCCTAGTTGGTATCCCATGCTTTAAATCCTCATTTTTTCATTTTGTGCCCATTTTCTGTCAATATTTCTTCACAACTAAAGTGGTCCACGTCTCGTAGGCCAGGACGTGGGCCATCTGTTGACCGCACTCTCGGGTCTTCTCCTCCGTCGGTAGTATGTCCCGTTCTGGATGATCCAGGTGTCTCCTTCCACGCTGCCCGTCGACTGGTTTTTTATGCGAAGTTGGACACCAAAGTCGTCATCATCCTGTCGTTGTGAGAGAAGACTACTGCTCCTACGTCATGGCAAGGTTGCTCTGGGGACAAACCGATGTAGGGTAAACGACCTTGCGTGTGGTTATGCCACTAATAGGATTATGATCTATGTCCATGGTGACTGTTGTCACACGATAAAACTGTTATGTTTTTCTTGTTCTTTTATGCAGACACCTCTGATGATGAGGTGGGAAAAAAACCTCAAAGGCACCAAGGTGAATGGCAAGTTCCTGGGGGTGACGGAGTTTGCCGACATGGCCAAGTATCATCAGACCTTAGGCATTTACGTAATTGAGAACCACATGACCATCCGTTGTTCGCGGATTGAGCGAACATGGTTCACTGCCCGATGTGCCCAGTTCAAGGACAAGGAATGCCCTTGGATTTTTGGCACCCAAGTGTGTAATCAAAGTGGCATGGTGAAGGTGTTAGAGTGGAAGGATGGCTATCATTTTGTGCCAGGCATTGGTAACAGCCATGGACATCCCACAAAGAAAGTGAGGAGGGTCAGCCGGCACATTGCAACCATTATGCCCAAGAATCCCTGAGTGAATGTCACTAGCCTGGAGACGGTGGTAAAGAAGGCGACCGGCAAGGACGTGGACCGGGGGATGTTGTTTAGCGCTAAGGTTGCGGTGCAAGAGAAGCTTCTTGGGTCCTTCACTATGTCATGGTCAATATTCTTGGCATAAATTGCAGAAGCTTGTACTTACGGCTTGAAGTGTGCTATACCAATTTTTTTATTGAAAAGTTTGACACAATGTCCTTTTTTGTGTGCTGCAAGTGACAAAGCTTAACCACAACACCCATGCAGTCGCTGAGGCGACAGAGGACAGCGTCTTCCATCACACGTTTGTCTCCCTTGGTACAACGGTCCTCGGGTTCCAGCACTCTTGTCGCATCTTTACGATGGATGGAACCTTCTTCAAGAACGGGCACAAACAGACCCTGCTGGTGGCATAGTACTAAGATGCCAACAACCATGCATTTTCAGTGGTGTGGGCTCTGGTGCCCACCAAAAATGAGGATCATCAGCGATGGTTTGCTTCAAGCTCGCCATCGCCTACCCCACCGGTGCATATCTTGGAACAACAGTCATCAAAGACTAGGAGAAGGGCCTCATGAACGTCATTGCCGACACACTGCTGGGTGCCACACACACTTACTATCCCTGGCATCTTCATCAGAATGTACTACGATGGTACGAGAAGCACGCTAGCTTGTAGTGTTGGCAGTTGACGCACGTGTTAACAATGTTGTAGTTCCAGAGGTGGAAGGAGGTGATGAGGCACCAGTACCCACGATGTGTAGTATACTTATTTGACAGTGGCCGTGTTGGTGGCATCCCGCTTGAGTGGTGGACGTGAGTTAACTACCCCATCAGCTGTGGTGGGTACAGAATGTCCAACGTGATTGAGTCAGTTAACGCTTGCATCATCCAAGTGCGGAAGTTGTATCCTTTCTAGTACTTTCTCTCAATCTTCATATGGGTGTAACGCATGATGGTTGAACACATGAAAGAGGCAAGGGCGTGCAAGGGCAACTTGGCCCTGGAGCCTAAGGCTTGACTGTTCAATGCATCCATCTTGAGCAACGAGTACAAGGTCATGGAGGAGGGGCCGAAGATGGCTATGATATGTGGGGCATCCAACTATTTGCCGCATGGACATTGCTCAGTAGTTGTGCATGTGCGGGGCTTGGAAAGAGCCTGGACAGCCCTGCATGCATGTTTGTGCAGTACTACTTGGTGAGGGGCACACGTCGGAGCCGTTGTGCGACATCGAGTAGACGAAGATGGCGATCCGACATGCATACAACAAAGTGATGGTGAGTGTCCACCCAGCCACACTGAAGCCATTGGAGGGGATCATGTGGATGTAGTCGAGTCCACGCCGTGGCCAAGGAAGGCCCAAGAGGAAGCGGATGGATCGCAACAAATGATGCAAAACCAACAACATCAGTCCCCGCTATGGGCTAAGGGGCCACAAAATCACAAGGTAAACTAACCTAGTGGCCATGGCACCATCAGCGCACAAGCAAAAGTTGCATTGTAGAGGCGGCTAAAGCGAGCTTAAGCAACTGTGTACACGAAGGCCTATGCAAGGAGTTGGCACCCAAGTGGCACCTAGGCAAAAGTTGAGGTAGCCGAGGCTGCTACAACACTTGTAGTATAACTAGCAAGAATTGCATGTATTGCAACTCGAACACGTGCAACAAGTGCATGTTTGTAGCATGGCACCGCAACAGGCAACACAGTCAATGTCTCTGATGACGACGACGGCGAGTACGACCTTGAACACTTTCCAATGTATGACTCAAGAGAGGAGGAGGTTTACGACCCTGGGCGCTTCATCCTGGACAAAGACTCCAAGCCTAAGGAGGAATAACCATACCAGTAGATCAATGGAGTTGACGTTATGCGGCATAGACAATATGACCTCGACTACACCCACCATGCGTGCGCCACTAAGGGCATGCCACATGGCGGTTGGGATGATGTCCCAGAGGACTTCTACAACGAGGAAGAAAATGTTGGAGTCTGACTGGTACAATCCTTTCTTTCCTCTCTCTATGTGATACACTAATATGTTGTCCAATGCATGCACTAACAGCCTTCCATGTGGATTTTTCATGGTGTGCAGGAGAAGCGAGTGGGGATACAGAAGGCAGAGCAAGAGGTCATGTATGACCAAGGTCATAGAAGATTGTCAAGCACGTAGGCTAAGAGAAGAGAAGGAAAGTGAGATAATTTGTGGCCAAGTCCACTAGGAAGCTTCATGTAGGAAGCTCATGACACAGTCCTCGGGTTCAGATTACACGTAGGGAGCTCGTGATGTTTTCTCTCATGTATTTTCAACATATGGATACAAAATCACAATTTGGTTTTAAAAATCTCTTATATGCCAAATCGTTTATAGGAAATCTCGCAGCTCTTCGACTAACATCAGTATGGCACCACAACAATCTCTACCATGGACTACCCAACACACTCTGACCTCCCATTTGTGACCGGTTTCATACTTGGAGCCTTTGCAACCTACTTGGTTGCAAAGCTGTGGGTTGGCAACAAGCTGACACACATCATTAAGATGTACATGTGCCCATGCCACAAAGGAGAATTGATGGAAGACACCATGGAACACAAATACGAGTGAATGGGGGAACCAGTGGATCCCACCAGTAGGGATGGTGATAGTGACATCTTCTACGATGATGTTGAAGACAACATGGAAGAGGCGTGCATTGTGTGGGATTATGGCCTACCTATGCCAGGATTTTATGTAGGCAGCATGTGCCCTACTTGTGAGGTAATGGCTTGTATGTTTTCACTACCACCCTCTTTCCAGAGCTGGTTAGTGAGTGGCCTACCATGCCATTACGTGTAAGTGTAGGTTGTTCATGATTACGAGACTATCCGTGATTAATCCTAAGCATGTTCAAATTGCTTCCCATGTTTACCCTTCTACAAACTATGTATTTGGTGGTGTAAGGGTATGGTGATGGAAAACTTTCAAAAGGGAATCACTATCACACACTGTCAAATGGGTAATACATCATGAAAACGTGTCAAAGAGATATGGAGAGCCCATGGTGTTACATGCGGGACATGGTGATTTGATGCACCTTCACCCACGACTGCCAATCATCCATGGCATACAATGGGGTCCCCTAGGAGTCCTCATTCCCATCATCGAGCACTTGGTGTACGGACTGGGTGGTGCACTTTCACAGATGGTGTCCCAATCAGCCTTGGCGTGGCTCCAGGTAGCTTCAACCTCATCAAATGTCAGCTTGGGAGATGGAATGTCAACACCCCATGGTTCGCAACGAGTGTGTGGGATGTGACCCAAGCCGTCCATCCGAGGTAGTGGACGGTCAAGGTTCATGGGGTACATGTCAGTCACGGATAGGGGTTGTCTTATCTCAAAGACATTTAGTTTGAGTGGAGGACAATCCAAATTAGCTCCAAATAGATGCAAACTTTGGCATGAAATGGTGCAAACTGGTTGGCGTTTAACCTCTAACTCTAGTCGCTCGGTAGAGTCAGCAGAGCGGTGCCGCACGGCACAATAAGTTTGGCGGTGGCCATTGAACCTGGCGATAGAACGTTTGTCAAAAGTCTGACGAACAACCAATCACGTGGTTGTGCGGCGTTGGCGGCAACGATGCCACACCTAGTAACCCAACAAACCCGTACATTATTTTGCGCACATGTCACAATGATGCATACAAATGATTGAGGTTGTGCACTATGATTTTGTTCGTAGAAGCACAAATAATTGCCTACTTAGACCGTGGGTACCCACTCGTAAAAACTCAAGTGTATGGTACATCGTTTGAAATAAAACTATACTTGGATACGTCGTCCTTCTGATGCCCCACATTCGATATGCAATGATAACATGAAAGTGGTATGAGTATATGGCCCTTCTTTCAATACATGCGGGTAATACAACTCAGAATTTGGACATGGTGGGTATCTATTGTTACGCCAAACGGAGCATAGATGGGGAACAAGTGAAAGTTGTGAGGCAAAACACGATTTATGAATTTGGGACACCTAAGCAATTTGTAATTAGTAGTAAGGGTACTTTGATGATAAGTGACCAAACATACATATACAAGTGTCAAGTTATGAATGAAGCATTGTTTGGGTCGTTAGGTTGATTGTCGAGCGACGCATGCGGAGTTACATCATGAGTAATCGGATTTGAGAAGGTTCGCCGAGAATTTGGGGTTCTTTAAGAATCAATGATGTAGATGCAATATGCATCCTTAGAATTCCAGATTCGTCTCGGTGTGTCAAGAATTTGACCAAAAGGTCGTGATGGTTTTGTTCGTAGGTTCGCGAGAGTGGTCAAAGCTATCGGAAGGTTCGGGATGATCCACTGAGGGCAAGGCAGTCGGCTAGTTTTCCCTTAGACGATCGGAGTAAATATCATAGTCTTCACGATGTGACCGTTTATTTGTGTAATAAAAGAAACGTCCACTCGGAAACATCTGAGACACGTGTATGTATGGTATGTAACACTTCCTCCCCGTTTCGCCGAGACGTCTCTGCGCGCGTATAGATGTGGCCCGGTTACGGTGAGTACAGGCGTCGATGAGATGATCGACGTCTCAGATGTCCTGTTAGGGTTCCCAAATGTTATGCAAGGCGTCCTAGACATGCAACTTGACGAGATTTTCTTTCATCTTGCCTCAACATCGATGGCCGAGGATATCCTCGATGATGTACCCAGGGCCTTTGTCCACTTGAACTGGGGGCGGAGGAGGGATATCTCTGCCTCGTAAGTTCTCTCCAGGGTCTCGGTAGTGGTTTAGTTTACTAACATGGAACACCAAATAAACTTGCATAATGTTAGGGAGTTTGAGTCGTACACATAGAGGGATTTTCATGTGCTTGATCTCAAACGGGCCCAACCATTGGGGTTTGAGCTTTGAATAGTCGGATCCGCGGAGCTTGATGTTTCTTGATTTGAGGAGGACTTTGTCGCTAGCGGCGAAGATGTCGTCGCTGCAATGTCGGCTAGTTACTCGCTTCATCAGTATTTATGCCTTGGCGAGGGTTTTTCGTGTTCCCTCCCAGATGGTGGTGAAGTCTTGGCGTTGAACGTAGACGGCGGGGATGTTGCTGCGACTTTGTTGTACAACTCTTCTGGCTGGAAGTTTGCCATACACCACTTATACTCATTGTGATGGAAACTGTTGAATGATATGCCATTTTGGTGGTCGGGAGGTTTTGTGCCCAATCTGTCCCATGAGGTTCGCATAGTGTTCAGAGAAGCTATTTGAGCGTTTGATTTGTCCGCTGTGTTTAACTTTCAGTTTGATGGTGAAACACCGTTGGAAGTTGAATTCTGCTACCGTAGTGAGTCATCAGTTTGTGCAAAAAATGACTCGTAAATCGACTGTCTCTGTCCCTGGTGATGGTTTTTGGTATGACATGTAGCCACACGATGTTGTTTAGAAACATTCGTGTTGTTCCCTTGGCGGTGACGGTGGTCGTTGTTGGGATGAAGTGGAATATTTTAGAAAACATGTCAACAACCACCAGCTATGCATCATATCCCTCTAGTGTTACCGGTAATCGTATGATGAAGTCCATGGAGATGTGTGCCCACGGTTTTGTCAAAAGAGGGAGTGGTTGCATGAGTCCAGGTGGCCTCATGTGACGAGATTTTGGTCGCTAGCAGGTGTCGCAAGTTTTGCAATTGTTGGCCACGTTGGATTGCATCTTGTCCCACTAGTAGTTTTTTGCCAACTTTTGCAGCATGTAATCCTCTCCAAAGTGTTTACCTGGTCCGGTGTCGTGGTAGTCTTTGAGAAGCATGCGACGAAGTTCGTCGTTTGGGGGAACGACTACTTGGCAAGCGAAGAGCTATCGCTTCCAGGGTACGTCGAAGAAGAATTTCATTTTATCATATCGGCCATGCTGTTCGTAGCCTTGTGTGTACAATCGCTCAAGGTGTGGGTCTCATATTAGTTGTAGTGTCGCCACTTCAGCCATAAATTCTGGTTGGCGGCTAAGTGCGTGTACCGCATTGATTTTGCCTAGTTGGTACTTGATTTCATAGTTGAACCCGGACTCGAGGAATTCCATCCATCGAGTTTGACATCGAATGAGATTCGGCTGTGCCTTCAAGTATCTTACGCTATGGTGCTCGATGTGCACGATGCATGCATGCCACTCTAGATAGCATCGCCACGTCTTCAACGTATGCATGACCGCCAACATCTCCTTCTTGTGTATTGTGTACTTGAGTTTTGGTCCTTGCAATTTTGGGTAAATGTAGGCAACCGGTTGTTCGTCGTTTCCATCGTCTTGCAGAAGATTCGCACCAATGGCTCGGTATCATGCATTCGTGGCCATGACATAGTTGAGTGTTGGACCGCCTAATTGTAGGGTTGGTGTTATGGTCAAAGCATTCTACAAAGAGGCAAACGCTTCTTGTTCGTTGTCTGCTCATCGCCAATCATTTTCTTTTTAGTGAATTTGTCAAGAGGCTCTAATATCCGTAGTCCGATACGAATCACTAGGAATAACTACAGAATCTAAGAAAAACCTTAATTTCTTGAGCATTCGTTGGTGTCGGCCAATAAGCAACTATTGGCATGATTTTCGATCCATGCAAATGCGTTAGTCGTTGATGACGTGACCCAAACTTTTTATCGAATGACACCCGACGTCGCATTTCGAGAGTTTTCCCATTTTTTCTCCATTTGTAAAGCCTTGAGAACTTTTCAAAGGTGTCCACCGTGCTTCTCCGGGGTGTAGTTGTACATCAGAATGTTGTCGAGATACACCATGAAAAAATCGTCGAGGTACATATAGAAAATGTTCTTCATTGTGGCCATTCACATCGCCGGAGCATTTCTGAGTCCGAACAACATGAGAGCAAACAATAATTGCCCGTAGCGAGTTCAGAAAGCCGTCTTCTTGATGTTGACCTGTGTCATGCGTATCTCGTGATATCCGTCGTGCAAATCGATTTTGCTTAAGATCGAGGCTCCTTGGAGTTAGTCAAAACGTTTGTGAGCTAGGGGAAGTAGGTAGTGGTTTTTTATGGTAGCGTCGTTCAACGTCCAATGATCCATGCATTCGCATCTTGCCTGCTTTCTTTTTTACGAACAGTACTGGTGCGACGTATGGTGATGTGGATGGGTGGATGAACCCTTGACCGAGCATCTCGTTGGGCTTCTTTTTCAACCTAGTCAGCTCATAACTGGTCATCTGATAGGCCCCTCGGATCGTAGGTCTGCTACTTGGCTTCAGTTTAATGCGATGATTGATGTCTTTCGAAGGAGGTAAAGGGTTTGGGAGTTTTTCGGGGAAGACATTTGCAAACTCTTGGATGAGTGGTCCGCACACATTTGGTACCATCGCGAACTTCGTTAATGTTGATGAGGTTGATGAGATTGATGATGAGTCAGCTGCCGCCACTTCCGCTTCTTCCATTGGCTCAAGATGTATGAGCTAAGTTCAAGCTCTTCTTCATATATAGTGCTTAGCCACGTCGAGCGTTATCAATTGCATAGGTTGTCGCCTTTCGGCTTTTGTGACTTCCTTAGGTACTTCCACCTCTACTGCTTCCGCTGTTGGCTTCCGTCCCGCACGCAAAAGTTGTGGTTTGGCACTGTGGATCTCCATGTAGATGTCGACGCTGTTCCACTCGACCTTCGGATTGTGCTGGTAGAAGAAATATTCTTTGAGGATGATTTTGTGATCACTCATTAGATAAGACCTCCAAACCATTACGTCCCATGAACCACCCACTTGTAGTCATAGTAACTCTTGGAATCTCCGTATCCGTAGTCTCACGTCCACGGTTTTTCCTTCAACCACCCCTAGTTTGGTTTGCAAACCTAGCTCACAAACTATGTCGTTGGTTACGATGCATTGTGAAGCTCCCCCATCTGATAGTGCCGGTATAGTTTTACGACTTTTTTTAACCTCAAGGCTAAACCTTTAGCAATATCGTCAGTTGGTCGTCCTTGACCCCTCATCAAATTTTGCGACCCCGGAAACCTTATGCGACGATGTAGATCGTTCACATGGGTGATCGTTTGGTGCATATCCCTCCTCACGGACAGAAGTTGCGCCTTTTACTCATGATGTCCACCATTTCCCGACTCGTTTTTCGGTGATTTCCCCCCTTTTTGGCCTGTTGCTTGCTCCAACAATTGCGAGCGATGTGCCCAAAGTTTTTGTAGTTGTAGCATGTTTTCATATCTCTTTAGTCGACGTCATCTTCTTCCATCCGAGTTAAGGAGTACACTGACTGGGATTTTCATTTTCGCGATTAGTGCGGTTTTGAGGTTGCCCATCATAAGATTCCTGGATCTGAGCATTGTAATCGATGCTATTGATCCTTCTTGTTATTGGAATCATCCATGGCAAGTCGCTCTAGATGTTGAAAACAACAATTCCTCGCCAAATATCTTTTTGAGGCTTTTGTTGTGAAAACAGAGTTCGTCATGGGCGATGTCTAGTCTGGGGACAATCTTGCAGAATCTCCGCGTGTACTCTGCCACGCTGGACTACTGACATAGATGCTAAGGCTTACACTATGTGTGGGACTTCTCGTTCAGCCGGCAAAAGGATGCAAGTATCATGCACGAACCTTATTCTAGTCGGTTGGTGGCATCAGCGCGTCTTGCTACTATGGGTTGATTTGCTTTAAGTGTAGAACGTCTTCGGTTTGTGATGTGAGACGGGCAACGTGGGCCATCGATGATGCCCCGTCGATCTCCTACTGCCGTTTGATGGTGTCTAGGTTGGACCACCAACTTAGCGCCGTGCTACGCAAAAGCACGGCCGCAAGGTCAATTTTCTTTTTATCGTTGTTTTATCCAACAATGGTGACATATACTTCCAAACTTGTTAGCTTCATCCGAATCTTTATTCCTTTTGAGTTTACAAGATCCAACGGTTCTAGTGGATCTAGAAAAAATTGGGTTCTTGTCGGAGTTGAGCATTTTTTTTTAGGAGCATCGTTTCATGCGTACTTGCAATGCGAAGAGCTTCAATCAAAATGTTGACTTATGGGAGCACGTGGTTGTTGATTTCCTCAAGTGTAGAGAACTTTTTTGCCAGTTCCTTCTTGTTTGCGCCTATCGTCTAATGTCACGTGTCGTCCCTGCTGTCATCGTCAAGGGCGTTGGTAGGGACGGTTGGTTCATCGCCGTTGGATCCGTGACTGGATTGGTTGCCAAAGCCTTAGTGGTTGTCCCAACTACCATAAAGCCTGCCATGCCAGCATTCGTCGTCGCTTCAGTGTTCACGTGCATAGGCATGTTCTGCTCCTCCAGTGCCAAAGCTGTCGTCGAAGACTCGCTACTGGTGGTTAATTACGCTCGCTTGCCTCACGTTGTAGTTGCGATGTCTACGAAGTCTTGACGTGCGAGATGCGTTGACGGCTTGTGCGAGGTAGTCCTCTGGATGTGTAAAGTAGTCGGATGCCTCTCGAGCACCACTGGTTTTGATACCAAGTGTTATTCCAAACAGAGCGTAGATGGTGAAGAGGTAGAATTTGCGAGGCAATACATGATTTAGAATTTGGGACACTTGAGCAGTTCTGGAAGTGGGAGTGGAACTGGAAGTGTACTTCAATGATGTGTCTAAATGGTTGAACATTTATATATGTTTATATACAAGTGTCAAGTTACGATCCAAGAATAGTCGGGGTTGTTGGGTTGATTGTTGACCCAGTGCAGTGTCGCATTGTGAGTGGTCGAATTCAAGAAGGTCTGCTGAAAAGTTGAGTGTCTTCAAGAATTGATGTTGCAGGTGCAAGATGCATCGTTATGAATAAAGTTTTGTCTCGTTTTGTCAAGAAGTGGACTAAAAGGCCGTGATACTTTTGCTCGCAGGTTCGTGGGAGTGGTCGAAGCTGTTTCAAGGTTTGGGAAGATCCACCAAGGGCGGGGTAGTTGGCCAATTTGGCCTCCACTTTGAGAGTGAATATTGTGGTCTTTGCAAAGCGATGGGATGTTTTTGTACTGACATTAACATCCACCTGAAAAGATTAAGGACTCATTTACGTCTGTTACGTAATATCTAGTATTCCGATCCTTCGAAACATTGGGAGCAAAAATCTTCATACGTCAGATACCAAAGATGTGGGGTGAGCGAATTTGCAGCCACTTCAGACCTCTTCGCGCCCGACTCACTTGTTTGGAATGGTAAGGCATGCCCGAAAAATGGGGCCGTTCAGATTTCGCGCTCGGAATGCCTCTTTAAATAACGTGTTGAGGTAGAAATGGTAGAATTCGCCAACCGTCAGGACTTCTGTGGGGGTCAGGGCAGGCGGCGCCCAAAGATTCCTGCTGCAGCCGTCACCACTCAGAACCCGTCCCGTGCCTGGTCGTGAATTGAAGGGTCGCAAAAGTCTCATGACCCTTGAGCGAGTTTCTGGCCGTCCGATCCTAAATCCATGACGTCGCAGTGGTTCCAATAGTCAGGAGTGTCGTCACGACAGCGCTATTTGCTCGTCACGTGCCCTCCGTTTCGATCGGTGGGTCAGGCTCGACGATTCTCTGCGCTCTCACCCATCTCTCTCTCTCTCTCTCTCTCTCTCTCTCTCTCTCTCTCTCTCTCTCTCTCTCTCTCTCTCTCTCTCTCTCTCTCTCTCTCTCTCTCTCTCTCGCTCGCTCGCTCGCTCGCTAGGGAAGGAGGCGGTGGGTCGATCCGTAAAAGGACCTACACACGAGGCCGGGATTGGACGATCGGTGAGGTTGGTAGAATTCCGCTCTTCCTGCATTGCTCATTCGATCGACGGTGACTGAGTGACGATCGGCAAGATCTGCGATTGCTTACATC
Organism: Penium margaritaceum; assembly: GCA_023375785.1. NCBI lineage: Eukaryota > Viridiplantae > Streptophyta > Zygnematophyceae > Desmidiales > Peniaceae > Penium > Penium margaritaceum. The sequence goes on from SZWC01006453.1 coordinate 113,790, forward strand.
TCCACCATCCATGTTGCGATCCCGGCAAGTGGAATCCATTGAACGGTAGATCGCGCTCTCAGGCTCTTCAGCTTGACATCGTCTACTCCACGTCAGAGAAGCGAAGAAGCTGTCGTTTGTGGATGGTACATCAGCTCTCGCACCGACCTGGAAGGAGCGAAGGACCCGAAGTTCCTCCAACGCAGATGGCTCCCCAAGGGCCTGAGCCTTCCGCGGAAAACAACTTGTGTGCACAGATGTAACCGAGGACATCTCACTGACCTTAGTCGCTGTGGGGATGATTTTTGTCGTTTTGGGAGGCCGAACAGTTGACGAACACAGTGGTTGCGGGAGTTTTTGCAGCGAAACCTTTCTCCTAACGCGATCCCATAATCCATTCTTTCTATAGACGACTCCAGAACGCACTCCAGGAGTGTCATCCAGCAGTTGTAAAAAAGACGGCAGAAAGATTTATCAGTTGTGACAAACCCTCCGATTTAATCCCTTTTCAGATTTGAGATCCTCCCATGTCCTCGACCGTGAAAAAAAGCAGTGACACCTCTGAAAAATAAAGGATTAACCATTTTGCAAAAAAACCTCAAACATGACATCCAAACCACTAGAAACCAACATTTTGTGTCACTAACGTAACACATGGACATCATTTCTCCGAAGCCCAAGATGGGCCAATGCTAAGTCACTAACCTGGCCGAAAACGGCTATGAGAAAAGAGAAAACTCCTTAAATAATTCTCATAATAAATACCCTGCCTTTACGTCACCACTTATCCCTTATGCATATACTCCTTTTGGCTTTCGACTCTCAAACACTTTCGACTTCACGGCCCACCCCACCTATCGTAAGAATCTCCAATAGGCACCAGCAAACCATGGGTTATTTAGAATACTTACATGATATTTGGCACATTGTCACTTTTTGCAATTCTGTTCATTTTTTAGCAAAATTTGGTCTTAGGTATTTTCCAATCCTTTCATAGTTTTTCATGGATTTTGTTTTTATTCCACGACCCGTAAAAAGGCATGAGTTGTTGTATTCAAGAAACTTTCAACTTAAAAGAATTCAACGACAATCCATAATCCCTTGATAACATGGTTACATCTTGCCCTCGATGGCCATTATCTAAGTTTTGATCACCTTTGTCCTTTGCAGCAATAAGGGAGCCATGAATAAGAAAAACATTAAACATAGTCATCATTCACATCATCCTCTAAAAAAGATAGCCATTTTTTGCCCTTTCGTTATTGGTCCCTACTCTATTTGTGTCAACATTACCCAATGTCACTTGGCATCTCCCTCCCCTCTCGCGGGGGTTAGTGCTATGAATGATGTTGTCTTTAGTCAACGTCGTGTTTCTATCTCCCCATGATGGGGGCAAATTCTTCATGGACCAAATTTTTTGAAATCCCCTGTACACTCAAAATTTATTACAAAATACTTGTCTTGCAAGTGCCAACGGCCAAGAGGCCTGCTTAAAGACGTGGAATTTTCAGGCTTTAGTAAAATCTCCAGAGCACTTTTACCTCAAGCGATGCCATGGGTGCCTAATGGAGATTCCATTCGCAATGTGTGATTGACCCTAACTTTCTACCTCACTCTTAATGCTACCAATTTCTACATCAATGATAAAATACCCGTAGACATTGACCTATTGGTTGATAATGACGTTCCTCTATCCCTGCAATGGCTTGTGAAGCACCAGCCTCCTAAGCGTATCAACAAAGGGTAGCACGTCCGCATGCTTTGCAAAGTGGCAACAAGTAAGCACATACTTAAAGAGATATGATGTGGCTTTTCATGCTATCTTTTTTTTTCTTTTGCTAAAGATGGTGAATGATGTTCTAACATAGGGAGTAAATGTGGAGGAAGACAAAAAGAAGTTCTTGGTTTTCATCATCCTCATGGTGTTTGAATATGAGTTTACTTACCAAATGTTTAAGACCATGAAGGACGTAGTGTCCAAGAGGTAGGACAAGGAGGTAATCCAGGCATGAAAGGAGCCAAAGGCAAAAAAGGATGAGTCATGCCTCACATGATTCTGCCCAACATGCTCATTTTTTGTCCAAAACAGGCATGGTTTAAATATGAGAGAAAAGAATGAGGCAAATCACATCTTGGCACAAGCATGTGAGGAGTTTCAGACATCACACAATGACAAAGAATTGATGTACCAATGCGATCCGACAACCACAAAGCGCCAACTGTCGACTCAAGAGAAAGATGGCATGAAGACAAAAGAAATCATGGAAAGAGAATGAAACTTATTAGTGTCATCAGAGAAGGCATAGACAAGCTAAATCTAGATGGGGCTCATCTACTAAAGCAACGTAATGAATTGAATATGCAACTTTGTAATGTAGATGAAGCGGGAAATGAAGACTACATAATACAAGGAGGGAGAACATAACATGCTACGAGCATGGAAGTGACTAAGAGAATGTATGGTGAGGAGGCTTACATATACATGAGTGTCCAGACTTGTGCGAATCACGTTGATGCTAAATCTGTTTTTTAATTGTGAAGGATGTAAGAGAGTACTATGAGGGTAGTTTTGGTACATGTGTTTTTGAGAAAGTGGATCTGGACAAGGTGGTACCATTCACAATGGAAACTTTATGGGGTGTATGTGGATAACAATATCGCTCTATCTTCTCTTATTGTAGTTTGTTGGGGTATATATAGGCACAACAGTGGTAAAGATGATGAGGAGAGGAGCATCACAAGAATGTTATAGCTTTGGTCTTTTTCAGGAAACTAATTTGTAAACTAATTTGTAATAGATAGGTTATTTGAGTCAAACTTTATGGGCATGAAGATATTGGAGGAAATTTTCCTTTCATTTGAATGATTTCTTGAGTACATATGGTGCTTGGGTGCTTTTGTGCTTTTGTGCATGTAATTTTGGAGTCCTTAGGTGGATGTTGTTCCCATATTCATGTGGTCTAACGGTACTTGAAAGCATGTGGTGCTTTGGAACTTGAGCACATGGGTGCATGTACATCACAAGTGCTCAAGTGCATTTGGTGCTTGGGTGCTCCAGTGTTTTGGTGTGTCTGGTGCATAAGTGCATGGGTGCATGTGTAGCTTGATTTCATGTTGTGCATGGGTGCATGGGTGCCTTATTGCATGCAATGCTCGTATGCATGTGGTGTATGTGCTGCTTGAATGCATGTGGCGCTTGGATACTTTGATGCTCATGCTGGTTGGGTGCATGGGTGCATGTGGTGCTTGGATGTACGTGGAGCATATGGTGCTTTGTAGTGTGTGGTGATTGCGTGCATGTTGTGTATTTGGTGCTCACATATATGTGTTGCTTGGGTTCTAAGATGATTGGATGCTTGGGTGCTTGTTGTGCTTTGGTGCATGGGTTGATGTGGTTGTTTGTGGTGCATTTGTGGAAAAGCGTTCAGGTGCATGTTGTTCTAAGGCACACGTGGTGTTTAAGGGCATGTTCTTCATGTGAAGTGAAGGTGCATGTACTATCAAGTGCTTGAGTGCTCAGGTACATGTGGTGCTTTGATGCATGGTTGGTGGCGTTGTTATTGCATTGCTACATGGGTGCATGAGGTATCTCCGTTCTTGGGCGCTCGGGTCTTTGTGGTGCATGGATGAATACGAGGTGCGGTTATTCTTGTATTAATTCATTGGTGCATGTGGTGCTAGGATGCCCTGGTTTATCTGATGGAGTGGTGCATGGGTGTATGTGGTGCTTGACTATACATGGTGCATGGGTGCATAAGCCTTAGATGCATGTGGTGCCCTAGTGCATTTGCTGCATGTCGTGCTCATATGCATGTGTTGCTCACATACATGTGGTGTTAGGGTGCATGTGATGCTTGGGTGCATGGGTGGTGGGGTTATTTTTGCATTGGTGTAGAATTTTGTATGGTGATCGGGTGCTTAGTTTTTTGGTGATTGTGGTACTTCATGGATGGATGCATGTGGTGCTTGGTTATACGTGGTTCATGAGTTCATAAGGTCTTGGACGCATCTGGTGCTTGGGTACATGTGTTGAATGTTGTACTCGAGTGCACGTGATGCTTGATTGCATGTGGTGCTCAGGCTCATGCAGTGCTCAAGTGCTTATGGTGCTTTTGGTGTATGGGTGGTGGGGTTATTCATACATTATGTCATTTTCACATGTGTTTCTTGGGTGCTAGAGTGCATGTGGTGGTTGGGTGCTTAGATGCTTAGGAGCTTGTGGTTCTTGGGTGCAAATTGTGCACGTGGTACTTTGATATATGTGAATGTTTGGTGTATGTGGCACCCGAGTGCACTTGCTCCTTCGGTGTATGTACTGCTTGGATACATGTTCTTTAATGAACATACACATATGTTATGGAAATAAGTGTAGCATTCATCGCATGAAGTTTTTGATATCAAAATTGTATTCTAACATTGTGGTAGAAGAAAAACGCCACATAAAGTGAGCAGGATACACTCTAGGGCCACCTCACCAAGTATGTTGGGAAATTTTGTGAAACTAAATAAAGGTGGAATGGGAGGACATAAATATTTTGTTTTAATGGCGACAAAAACACGCTTGAACATTTTTACTCTGTGAATTGTTTTGCTGGTTTGTCCTACATTGTTGTCCTTTCAAGATTATGATCAAGATTCATTCTTGACACATGTTGTTGTGATATCTGTTTGAAAATTTGTTTGTGGTCTAAAGGAGTGATGTCTAACCTTCACCCATGCACCTATGCACCTACGTAGCACATGAACTGAAGCAATAAAGAACCACATGCACCCAAGCACTCTTCTACCACATGCTCCCACATAGCCCATGCAAAGAAGAACCTCATGCACGTTATTACCTAAGCCTTACATCGACTTGAATACCTATTTTTGGAATTACATGAGTGCTAATGACACGATGCACCCATGCAATACATGCATCACATGCATACAAGCATTGTTAATCTAGGCTCTCATGCACCGAAGCACCAAAGCACCGGAGCACCCAAGCACCAAAGTACTTGAGCACCGGAGCACTTGAGTATCACGTGCACTTGAGAACATGAGTACCACATACACTAAATCAAGTTATGGGTAATTGAGCCACTTTTATACACTCCATAAACTATGTATACTACTCCTTCAATTTCTTCACTTCTTACAAGTTTATTTACGTGTGCGTAGTTGTTTAATCACTAACTTCTTAGTGAAAATATGATATTGTATGTCAAGGTGGGTTTTGAAACTTTTAACCTGAAAATTTATTTGTGATTCCTTGTTAATTCTATGTTGTTTAGAAATTAATCACTTCATGCTAGCACCATTATGTCTCGAAAGTGCCTTATGGGGCATACTAGTAAAACATAACATTGTATCGAAGCGTCATGAATTAGCAAAGACTATTTTTATTAACTTACACGGTCATGGAGTTACTTTGCATGTTGTTCACAAGTGCTACTTGCGTAGTTTGCTTGTAGTCAACCCCCCCTCCCCCCACCCCCCCGAGTGTATATGGTGATTGTACCGAGTAGTGTGTTGTGGGGATCTAGAAAAATGTACACTTTTGTATTCTCTGACCTCTCTTACCCTTGCCTTTCCACCCCAACGAGATACACTCAGATTGTGGGTGGGGGAGGGGGGAAGGGGGGCATGGACAATTTGCCACTCATGAGAAGCTCATCTGGTTAGGTTTGCACTACTTTCGGACGGTAGACATATGTAAAACAAACATATGGTCCTTTTATATATGAGGCCTGAACGTATTGTGATCAATAATCATTGGCATCGGAAGGTCTACTTGTAAGCCATTGGTAAACTATACACAACTGAAATGTTCTACTTGTACCCCGATGAGGTTTCACTTCCCCCCCAAACACTACGAGTGTATTACGGAAGTGTATGGGAAAGTGTTTCAACATCTGCTGAGAAATGCACACAAGTGTATTTATACGGTTGTGCTTTAATTCAGCCCTCGTCCCGATGCATTACCCAGTACACTTTGGCTTTCGAGGGGGGGGACAATGCCCTCCTCTGAATATAGCAAGTGTATTGGTAAGTGTTTCTCGCGATCACCGAATACAGTACACAAGTGTATTTGTACACTTGTGCATTAAAACAACCACTCTCCAGATACGATACCCAATACACTGACTAGATACACATTGATGGTGGGTGGGAGGGTGGGCGTGGACGGTTTTCCAGTAGTAAGAAGATCATCTTGTTATGTTTGCACTACTTTTGGACGGTAGACATACGTAAAACAAACACCTTATCCATTTATATATGCGGACCAAACTTATAATGATTGTACATCGTTGGCATCCAGCAGTCTACATGTAAGCATTAGTAAATTATAAACAATCGAAACATTCTACTCGCAGCCCGATGAAGGTTCACCCTCCAAACACCATGAGTGCATTGGAGGATTGTATCGGGGAGCCTATTGGCACCTGCTTAGAAATGTATACAAGTGTAATTGTACATTTTTGTTCTCATTTTGCCCTCATCTAGATACACTGCCCAACACACCTACCCAATACACTTTGGCTTTTAGGGGGGGGGACACGCCGATCCCCCCTAGAATTCAATGATTATATTGGGGAGGTGTATCCGGAAGTGTATCTTGCAATCACTTAAGAATGTACACAAGTGTATCAGTACGCTTGTGTATTACAACAGCCACTCTTTGCATACACTACCCAATACATTGACTAGATACACTTTGATAGTGGGCCGGGGGAGGGTGTCGATGATTATCCACTCGTAAGAAGTTCATGCGAATATGTGATTCTTCTCTATAGTAGGCCTCAAAATATTGGGATCATTGGTTGTTGACATTCAACGGTTTAAGTGTAAGCAATTGAGAAACTATATGCAACTAAAATGCTCTACTCATGCCTCGATGGGAGTTCACTCCCCCCCCCCCCCAAAAAGCACAACTGAATTGGAGAAGTGTATTTGGGAGTGTATGGTAAACACACTCCAAAATGTACATAAGTACATTGACAAACTACCCAATAAACCAATGCAAAGCATCTTTTAGGGGAGAGGGGCTCGTGCATTGACCAAGATTTGTTACCTACGACGATGGAACACTTTGCAAGAGCGTCAAGAATCCCCCAAAAAACAGAAAACATTTATGCATTTGGAGGTTGAGAGACACAAGTAGAAACCTACGTCCTGAACATAGTTACAAAAATGATTTACTCTGTTAAAAGGCACTAAGAAGGTCACATTATGAAAACATTTTTATAAGCCAACTCAAAGAGATATTCTAGAGAACTGATTTTGGAAAGTGAATAAAGGGAATCCACTATTTGATGAACCTTGAAGAAAAACCTTTGATAGTGTACATAAAAGGAACCATGGACATGATTGTAACAAGTAATTTCCAAAAAAAATTAACAAATTTTTACCCTCTTTTCCTACAAGGATATTCATCATATGTTTCAATTTTGTACACACATAATCGAGTGTGTGGATTTGGGGTGATCTAGCATAAATGACCAAAGCACCACATGCATGTGAGCACCACATGCACGTATGCACCCATACACCACATGCACCTTCACAATTACATGGCCACGCATAGATGCACCAATGCACTCATGCACCCATGCATGTGTGAAACCGAGTCAATGGACACAAGATGGAACCACATGCAACCAAACACGCTTAGATGTGAGCAACCATACCCCATGGAGCCACCCAAGCAGCTTAGCACCCATGCACCCATGTGTTAGATTTTTGCATAACCACAGCAAAGGTTGAGTAGGGATTGCTTTTGTACTTGGACCTTGATGTGCTTAAGAAAGTTTTTTTTATGTCTCTCTACGTGCTTGTGTAAGCATGTGGTCTCCTACGTAGAAGTTATGGAGACTATGAGCATCTTCTCAATTCATGCATGAAATCTTCTCATGAATTTTGTCAACTCCTGGTCTCTCCTTGTTTTTTGCTCTAAGGTTGGGTTTCTCTAGGCTTGCACGTTGCTCCTTGGAGACTTCAGCTATGTTTGAGGTGTCAAAGGTCATCTGCGAATTTTTGAGATGTTGCCTTATTGTAGGAGATTCCAATGATGATGTATTTTGTTAGAAAGGACAAAGACAAGCTGATAGTATTAGGCTAATGGCCATGAAATGATTTTTGAATCTTTGTCTACTTAGAGGTGGAGTGGACAAGGCTAGTTTCGTAAGTCTACAACTCATTTGGTCAGATGTGCATGCATTGTTGTGATTCTCCGTTGGCGACTACAGTTTACTACTTCATTGGAAATGGTCCCCTATCCTCATCTCCACCTCAAAAGCACGTTTTTTACTTAGGAGTTTGTTACTCAAAGAGAATTCACTGTTATCTTCATTTCGAGTCTCGTCTCTCCCCTCTCGCACTTGACACTTTGCGCAAAATTCTTAAATAGTACGACCTGGTTATTTTGTCCATTTCCAATGCTAATTGATACTATAACAGTTGAGGAAGGCCTGCTTGCTTGGATTGGTGTTGTTGGAGGAGTGGACTTGGCCACTTTCTTTTTGCTCCTTGTGTAGCTTTCAGGTTTTGCAAAGTTCCTCCCACCGCTAGCTTACTTTCGCACTCCGTAGTGTTGCAATGTTTTTTTCACTTCCATTGGTCGAGGATATGCCGTGACAGTAGTGGGCTCTTGCAAGCCTCAAAGCAACAATCGCAGAGATCATCTCCACGTCAGCTATTTCTACTGCGTAGAGTGCCCATAATATTGCGTCACTTGTTTTCCTGCATGTGTTGTTTGCCGCCAAAATCAATTGCGCTACTTTTGGATGTCTATAGCTCTGTGTCCTTTTCGTTACATTGAAACACCTCCAATTCTACAATGCTCGATGTGGTCTCCCTTACAAGTTCTTGCCTTCCACTAACGTAAAGCCTTTGCCACAAGATGCATTTTCAGCTTGTCAATGCCGCTATAAGCATTTGGTTTCTTCTGAACAAGTACTTTACCCTAACAGAGCGTGAGTGTGATGGCGGCTTGGTGAGGTCCCACGCCCCTTATTTCATTTGATTGTTGTACTCCGCGTCTAAGCTCTTTTCCATTCTAGTGCATGTTCTCCACTAAATATATTCTTCAAGTGATTTGGGTATGGTGGGAGATCCTTCACTGGTTGTGAAAGAAATGGTACAAGATGTGTTGTAGGAAATTGTATGAGAACGTCCTCGTCCTTTTTGTAGACTGCGTATGCTGCAATGAAGAGGTTTTTCTGTCTCTTTATCCCCTTCCTAGTACTCAATTTTTTTTTTACAAGAGGCGTGTGGAGCACCCCTCACTCATAACAATAGCCGCTTGTACCCCCCTCACCGCTTGCGGATTTTCATGCACTAGTTTCACCTAGACTTCATCATATCGTACATCACTAGGCTAGTCGTCCCAGGTGTGCGGTTTAAGGTGGTGAGTACTGAGGGTCACACGTGTGCGTGTTGAGTTCTCATACGCCTCATCGAGATTCGCAAAGGTGAGTGGAGCTGCATTTTCTGCTGAATTTGCTTCCATAAGTAATTCTCCGTAGGAGTCGTAGAAAGTTTGTAACATATCAAATGTTGTTGCACACTTATCACCCCAAGATACACGTTGAGATACTAATAACAAATGGTGTCACGGCTCACGATAGTGCTCTATGAGTGCATTGCAAAGAACTCCCAATCTTACATGTTGAAGGCTTGACCAATGAATAGTCCCCACAAGGCCTTGTCCGTCAGCTTCCTCCTTTGATCTTTGGCACATGTACAAGTCTCATACAGCCAAACATTTGCAATGCTGTAATGTCTAATTTGTCTCCATGCCAAGCCTAGAATGGTGTCACTTCTGACATCGCTATGCGTGGTACACATTTGGGCACCCAAGCGGCTTGCTTATGCATGTACGACCACCAGCTATTGTTTAGGTGGACACGAAGGAGCATTGACTTTCGTGTCTCTTGTATGGTGCTCTTTCATCTATCTAAGACTCGCCTTGCCTCTTCATGTATTCAAGGCAAGACATGAATCAAGAGCTTGTAAACTCTCAAGCATTCTCAGAGAGCAACACTTGCAACTTCTTGTTGCTCTGCCTCTACCATGGCCGGTCACTTGGAAACGTGCGCAGGTGCCTCATCTCTTGTATTGAGGGCATAACATAGGTGAAGCGTGTTGCATCATTGATAACAAGGAGGAAGTATGGATGGCTTGAGTTCAATGTGGCCATTGGTAGTGGTCCATGAATATGTGTGTCGACCAATTATAGCTTGTCAGAGATGTCACACTTGTTGGCAAGAGGAAACACTTATTGTGGCAGCTTTGCCGTTACATTATCTTTACAAGGGTGTATTGTACCTTTGCAATCACAATCTCTAATGTCAAGTCTCTACTACTATTTCTTCATGGTCTCAACTAGTTGATTACTGATGTTTCCCAATCTCTTCTGCCACATGAACATGTTTGTACCAGTACACCGATGTAGACTTGTAGCTGCAAAGGGAGTCTCTTCAGCTCCTACAAAAGGTTGGCAAAAATCAAGCTCAGTCACGCCATGTGGACGGAGACGTCCTTCACCAAGAATAACCCCTTCATGGCTCCTAATGTTGATGTTGTCACCCCTACTCACAATGTGAACCCCCTCTTCATCAGTTGTCTTATTGAAAGAATGTTGAAAATGATCGCAGGGATGTAGAGAACATTTACAAACATCAGTTGAGCTCCGTTGTACCTTGTGATTGTCACTCTAGTTTTTCCAATCACTTGAACTTGTCGTTTGATGGCGACGGTGAAAGACCCTTTAGTGTTGGGTTGGAGATCCTAAAGACAAGTCTTGGCAAAGGTGATGTGTGAAGTGCACCCATTGTCAAAGTACTACAAAAATGGTGAGCAAACAAGGCCGTTGCTCTATACATCCAAGACCTAGAACACGAATTGAGTAATCAAACTTCCTATTGCCTCTCCATTATTCTTTCTTTTTAGTCTTCTGTTGAGATTCTCTTTCCTTGTCTCCATCCTCCTTCTCTTTCCCTTTTCCTCCTGGCTTTCCCTCCTTATAACCCTTCTTCCTCCTTGCTTACTCCTCATTTGCAATCCTCTTTCTTTACTCTATTTGCATGTGGCCAATCTTCTTATAGTAGTGGAATTTTAGTGTAGGTTGTGATCCTGATTGCCGGCCAAAGGATTTCTGAGTGCTGGCGTTTGGAGCAGATCAGGTTGATGCACGGGAGGATGCCAAGTTCATTTTTGGTTGGTTCTTCCATGACAACTAAGTTGTGTTGATGTGGCCAATAGTTGTTGCTAAAAAAGGTGTGTTTTGACGCAGTCTTTCTTATTCCTTAGTGAGCATGCAATCGGGTTGCTCTATGAGCAGAGTCTTACAGATCTGTCAGTTTAGCCTCTTGCTTGAACTTCAGCACATGCCTTACGTTCTCTTAATTGCCTGTTAACCCATAGAGAAGGAAGGTCACAAACACAAGCTCTGACATTAGAGAATTCGCTAAGGCGAGCTGATCATACAAGGACTTAGCTGTGTTTATGTGTTCCTTTATGTTATCAAAGTTGTTGAGGCTGATGTGCGATAATGCGGTCAGGAGGTGAGACTTGAAGGTGGAGTCTCCCGAAATGTACATCCATGGCAGGTAGGGCGAGGCATGATGGGCAAGTTTAGCTACGTTCTCAAACATTTTCATCCTTTGCTAAATGCAAGGAATTAGTTGATTGTCCAACACCATGCATGCAACTTTGGTGAAGTATTTGAAGTCCGACACATCTTCCGGTGGGGATCTGAGTGGTGGAGGTCGTACACATTGTAGAACTCCCAAAGACACTGAATCTTGAGGAATTAATTGACTTTTTAGGCCTAGTGTAAGAAGTTCTTGCCATCAAATTTGTCCACTTTGAATTTGTGCACTTTTAAGGATGTTGAATTTGCGTGCAAGATACTCTCCAAGCATAGAAAAGGTGTTCTTACTCTTGCCGTTGTTTGGGATTTCATTTGTATTTGCTGCATGAATATGACTAGATGCTGCTAAACTAGTGGAACTCCCATTACAGTTGCTACAGGTTGGGTCATGTAGGCTTGCGACATGAGTGCCATTTGAGCCTCCTAAAATGCTGCCATATGTGGCACCAATGGCTCGTTTTGAGGTTGTGTAACAAATTATTGTGGCATCACTCCATTTGTAGATGGTCAATGTTGTCTGTGCTGAGGGATAGCTTTCTATACGATAGGATGAGGGCTTCCTTTAGGTAGATGTGTTGGTGGTACTTGTGAATAGTATTACCATTGCATCTACTATTGTTGCTGTTGTTGATACGGAGCCATTCGCTACTAAAGCATCTACTGCTATTGTTGAAATCAAGCATTTTATGCTACTAAAGCACCATGTGACTTTTAAAACAATTCCGTGTGTGATGTTTGAGCAGCATGAGTGAGTTGCTCTTGTTGTCAAAGGAGCTCATAGGCTCTAATGTGCTGCCTCAATGCCTTACTCTTGTGCTTGATAGTTTGACACGCCAATGCTTCTTATTGCGCCATCTATTGTGCCTCTTCTAGCAAGCACTGCGCCTCTGTTGCTTAGCATTGTGCATAATCTGGAGCATGGCGTCATTGCTCCTCATCCATGCACAAACCATGCAAGATATACTTATCTTCATGTGGAGGAGAACCCTCCCTTGGGTTTTCACATTCAATGTAACTCACGAGAACCTTCGTGTTTGTTCAACGTGCAAGTTGAACTACGATGTAGATGCTTCAACCTTCTTGCTGCCTTTCCCATATAGAGTAGTGGTAGAGATCGTCTCCACCAACCCTTACATTATTTGGCTGCTGCTCTTCCACTAACTGAAAGCACGAATATAGTCTGATAGCATGTTAGAAAATTGCAACCACAACAAAGGCTAAGTATGCCTTGCTATTGTGCCACGTTCTTAACGTGTACAACAAGACTTGTGCAAATAGATTTTGTTTTGTGTGTGGGGAAATCGGACCGTATTGTGAAAAAAAAGTTCAAGCTTAGAGATGCTAAGTACAACTCGCTCATCAACATCTATATAACAACATGCTTTGACTCCGTTCCTATCCCAAGTTGGGCGAAACGCCTTGCCAGGCTTGTGGCCTTGTGGCAAGTATCTTGGTGTGTCTTACAGGTTGATAGGCCTTTAGAAATTGAGGGTGCCTCCTAGCCAAGCTCATAGAACTGCCTGGCTCACTAGGTCAACGGTGGAGATCTCCAACGTGATGAGGATCTGAGCACCAAGTCAAAATACTAACTTACTAGGGTGGTGATGGTAGCTGTCCCTCAGTTAGTCCCAAATGCCAAGTTATATTAGTGGTAGCTATAGGCCTCCGTTCATGCTATTGCTCTAGCGTTTACCATAGGTGGTTGTCCCAACTATCCTAATTGTACTGGTCCCGGTGTCATGGTCTCCACTGTTGGATCATCGGTAATGGTTTGGACAGTCTTAGATGTTGATGTAGTAAAGCGCCTTCCAACATTAGAGGTCTTGTCGATGACGTAGACATTATTGTAGGAGGTTGTGCATGTGCTAGGAGACCTTGCTTTTGCCTATCAAATATTTGAGAGCAACATTGAATTGTCGCTTGCCCCATACTAAGTCGTGTGAAGCAGCTCGTTTAGTTGTCCAATGTTGGACATCAACCATGAATAGGTAGCCGAAGTTACTTTGACAAGATTCTGGACGAGTTGTACATGTCCATGTCGTGAACACGGCCATTTGGACTAGAAACCAGATATTCTGTGGTTGTAAAATGGAAAATTCCTCTTGGAAGTCTCTAGGTAAAGCATAGAAAAAATTCATACAAGGCTCCAAATGAGAATGTGAGTGCGCAAGGCTGAAGCATAAATCCAAGACAACTATCATTGTACTCCAACACCATGTATTAAAGAATCTTCTTGTCTTTCAAAAGGATGTATTTATCTTCCTTTTACATAGTGTTATTGTAAGCTATAATGTCTTCAAAATTATGTATATTGATACTCCCAACAATGATGTAAACATTTGCATCATACGCATCGTACATACCGTCTCCATCGTCAACGTCATAGGTTTCCTTGTGCATCGTCCATGTCATCTTTGTCGTCAACATCGTTGGTGTTGTTTGTGTTGGTCATGATGCTTGTGATGTGTACGTTGTCTTTGTTGTTAATGTCATCCATTTTTCGGTGTTGTTAGTACCATTCATGCTGTCGACATTGTCGGGTTGTTTATGTCTTTGGTGTTGCATGTGTTTTTTATGTCATTTATGTTGTCAAAGATACCCAACCTGTTTGTGCAGGTGTTAGTTAACTATAGTCAACTATTGAAATGTGGAATGACACAAATGTCAACTATAGTAATAATATGGGTGACACAGGATAACTCTTGTGCCCATTTGTTTAGATTAGGTTGGACAGAAGATTTGAGGCAAAACGTTGAATACATAGTCCAAAAGAATCCTCTTTCATGTTTGTTTCAAGAGTGAGGATGTAAACATGATAACTTAGATATTGGATTGTTGAACTTCTTACTTGTAGAATTGTGAAAAACAATGCATTATGAAAAATAATGGGGAAATCTCATCTTAAAGAATAATGAATGATGTCACTTGGTAAACATGATTGTTTTCTTGTTTGAAAGTTTGCGTGAAAGAAACTGTTTGCATCAAAGCCCCATTCTGTGCATCATTTTGCTATTGTTTGTTCATGTGTTTTTGTAAAAGAGCATCCTAGAACCTGTAGTTAAACATTTAGTAGAGAAAGGTTAGTAACTATCTACTTCTTCTAGTTAACAAGACTCTATGTATTGAAAAAGAGGCACGTAGCCTATTGAATATTGATTCTGTTGTTAATCAATGATTTACAACAATGAATTCATTATCATACGTAAAAGTTGATATTGAATTTGTCATAATGATGTTTGGTTTCAAACGTTTTCATGCACAAACCTCCTGCATTCCTTCTTACACAATGCGTTTGGTATGATCAGGACCTATGCTTCACTTTAGGAAAATTCATTATTGTTTCCCCATTTGTGAAAATCTATTTGATCCAATTTGGACGCTTACTTGCACACAACGAGGTAAAGGAGTTAGGGATCGGGGAGGGGAGTGAGGATAATGACAGGGGCTTGATGCTGTACAAGAGATAAGAACTAGCATTCACTAATGACATGTACAACAAAATATGCATCCTAAGTGACAAAATCCTATTCCTTCTACCCTTGGATGTCTTGATCAGTCATGAAACTCCAAGTGCCCGTGGCTGCCATACTAAAAGTGCCTAACCAAAGATGATGTTAAATTTGACACTTGACTAAGCATTGCGGATGAGCACATTATGTCAAAAGACTGTAAGCATGAGGACGCTACTAGCAGAAGGAGGTAGAAGCATCGGAACATGCACAAGTACGTCAGCGTAGTAATGGAAGCAAGAGCGGTCCCGAGGAGTTAGTCGCATAGCTTAGAAGAGACCGAGGTGCCAAGGAGACGAGGTAGATAGAAGCTCTTGAGAGAGAGAGAGAGAGAGAGAGAGAGAGAGAGAGAGAGAGAGAGCAAGAGAGAGGCGAGTGATGGCTTGCTGGGAGAGTGCTGAGCGAAGGAGTGAGAGTGTCAAAGCAAAGAGCTGCGAGCTTGGAGAGGCCAGCAAAGGCAAGGTATACGAGGTGCAAAAAGAGCAAACACACGGCGACAAAGTTGCAAAACCAAAAGTGAACATGATAGAAAGAACTATTCTAGTTAAAATATGAGGGAATGAACATCCTTGATATATACAAAAGAAGAGGATAAATCATGGGAGACAATGACTTTTTTTCGCTAGCCGGACGAGAGTGACAGTTGTCACTTTATTAGGGGATCACTTGACTGTTGGTTAAATGGTTGGATGATCGAAGATTCATTTTGTCCAGTTGGTTTTGATGGGGCCTGAACCTTTATGCTAAGACTTGATTTTTTCCGAGAGATGGAAGAAGTGAGGCTGGTTCTTGCTTATTTCCAACACTCTCGTTGAACCACACTCTTCAAGATCCGTTAGTGGCTTTGATACCTATCATCTGAGGAGATAACTGGAGGGACTTCTGCCTTTCTTCTCGGAGGAGAAGGTCTAGTGAGTCGATGAGGCCTGGGAGCAGATGCCCGGATTTTGAATGGCGCTAATCCCATTGGCTAAGTGGCTGGTATTGTAGGATCGTTGAGCATTCTGACCTCCCCCTTACACATTGCAGTACAATGTTATGAATGATTATCCTAATGGAGTATCTATGCAATTGGATTATTTAGTGGAAGGTCTTGTCTGTGATGATGTAGATGATAGCTTGGACCTTGTGCGTGACGTAGAAGTAATCACCCTACTATGCTTGATCTAGGCGATGAACAAAGGAACTGTCTTGTCATGGGTATTCTTGTTCATCACCCATGAAGGCAAGGTAATAGAAGCCTAGAAAAATGATGCTCGCAGTGGTTGAGCCCTGGGCATCGTGCCAGTCACCAAAGTTGGTGGTGTCATCATCATTGAAGGAGAGGAGTGGAAGGCGTTGAGCAAGAACCACTGTGGGCCACCAGGAAGCGTGGTTTGGGGTTTCTTCTAGAACCAACATTATTGTGATTCCTGGGAGCTTGTGGTTTGAATGTCCTTGCCTTCCACACCTAATTTGGTAGTGAATAGGAGTTGGTGCTTGATCATGCGCGTTGAGGATGTTACTACGGTCGTAGGCTGATGTAAAGTGCGCACTTGAACTAGGTGGGGTCTCTGCCAAGCAGGTGAGAAGGGTGGATAACACTGGAGAAGTAATTGATAATTATTTTGGATGCATGTGTGAGACCACGTGCACTGAGGAAGTTTCAAAGTGGGCGTAGGTCGCTGCGACTTGTGCGATGCAATCGGGCGGATCCTTGTGCCGGGCAGAGAACAAGCGGAGAACAAGCGAAGGATGAAAGCAAAGAAATGCTGATTGTCGGAGTGGGCATAGAGATGAAACCACGTGTGCTATTGAAAACAGGGGAATAAAGTGCGGTAAGGGGAAGGCAACAGGGAAAGCGCCGCAAGAAATATGCTACACATGGGTGCAGGCCGTTGCATAGCAAGTAGCTAGCTTATGCAGATCCTTGTGCTGGCCACATATGCTGATGATTATTGATGAAGAGGAAGAGGCTGCTGATAGTGGAGTGGACGCAGGGGCGGACCGTGTGCGTTGTAGGAAGGTTTGGCGAGGGTGTAGGTCGTCATGCAACAGGCGATGCGACCGGGAAAATCCTTGTGCCGAGTGGAAAGCGATGTGGAGACAAAGGAATACGGAGGCGGCTGATGATTGAGTGGGTGTAGGGGCGGAACCACCAGTGTTGCAAAGTGATGGTGATGATGAGTGAAGCTGATGAAGAAAGAGCAACTCAAGGGAGGAAGATGAGGCTTAGGAGAGGAGGAAAGCTAAAGGTGGTAGCAAGGAGGAAGATGTGAGGACTAGAGGAGGATGAGGAGGAAAAGATGGTGATGTCGTGGCAAGGGATGAGGATGATTACAACTGTAGGCAGCAGTGATGCGGCAGATGGAGGAGTGGGCGGAGACGATAGTCAGCATAGAGCAAAGCACTTAGTTCCTTTTGTTGTAAGGAGAGTGACGGCTTGTTCCCCTGTTGGCGCAAGACCGACGGGTAGGAAGACTTGTGGTGTCCGATATCTTGCCGGTGAGAGGAAAAGTTTGCCGTAGGGCAAGTCGTGAGGTAGGAGATGATGCTCGTCTTTAAGTCCGCAGAGTGACAACTTGTTCCCTTGTTGGCTTGAGATCAACGAGCAAGAAGATTCGTGGTGTGTGATGTCCTGGTGGTGGAAGGCGATCTGCTGTATCTGACGACGAGCAGAGGCGATACAAGAGGGCGGCTGGAGGTTATGAATGCGAGAGAGTTGAGGTGGGTGAGTTAGATGAGGTAGGTGATGTTGTGAAGAAGACAAGTGAGGATGAGGAGCTTGTGAGGGCTGGAAAGAAAAGAGGTAGTAGGCAGTGGGAGGCAAGAAACTTCCAAGAAGATGACTACAGATGGCGGCTCACGGGCTCCTTGCATCTGTTGTTGACGTTGAGTCACCGATAGTTGGCCACGTGCGCGAGATGGGTGCTTTGCTTTCTCAAGATGACGAGACGTCTCTTTATCGCGAGCAAATCTTTAAGCGGTGTTGCTGATGTCAACTGCTAGCAAAGTGAAGAGGTGCAATGTGGTGGTTGTGGCAGTAGAAGAATGCAGATCCAAGCACTAAAGTAATGGTGGCGGTAGAGCAATGACTCGGTTACAGGGCACCAGGTGTTTTTGCCTGGTGCTCTGATACCATGTCAAAAGAATGTAATAATGAGGAAGCTAGTAGTAGAAGTAGGCAGAAGCATCGCAACATGCATGAGTACGTAAGCGGAGTAACGGAAACAATAGCTGTCCCCAAGGAGTTAGTTGGAGAGCTTAAGAGAGACCAAGGTGCCAAGGAGACGAGGTAGATACAAGCTGTTCAGAGAGAGATGAAGAGAGAGGCAAGTGATGGCTGGCTAGGAGAGTGCTAAGCAAAGGAGCAAGAGTGACGGAGCAAAGAGCTAGGAGCTGGGAGAGGCTGCGAAGGCAAGGTATATGAGGTGGGATCAGAGCAAAGACACAGCGGCAAAGTGGTGGAACCAAGAGGGAACAGGATGGAAAGAACTCTTTTGGTTAAGCTAAGAGGGAATGAACATCCTTGATACATATAGCAGAATAGGATAAATCATGGAAGGCATCAACTTTTTTCCGCTAGCCGGACGCGAATGACAGTTGTCACTTTATTAGGGGATCACTTGATTGTTGGTTAAACGGTCGGATGACCGAAGAGCCGTTTGGTCAAGTTGGTTCTGATGGGGTGTGAACCTTTATTATGAGACTTGGATTTTTCCGAGAGGTGGAAGAAGCGAGGCTGATTCTCATTTGTTTCCAACACATTGGTGGTCAGCATATGCACATATCCTTTTGCATCCATCCTTCAGTTGCGTCTTTGATGTGACATATGCTTATGTTGATTTTTTCACCTTCCTTCATACGTCCACCGACACATGCTGAGTAGGCCTTGCTTATTTGTGACTAGAATGGACGTTGTAGCCCTACATCTGCAAATTGCAACTAGGATGTACATCTAAGATGGATATAGGCAATGAGGACCCATGGAAATATCTCATGTACCCACGTCTGAGACTAACAAGATGAGTACAATCACCATAGATCTAAGATGAGGAGAAGCCTTGCATGCTCCATAGTCATATTCAAATGCTTGTAAATGTTGATAAAGGTGGGTTTGAAGACCATGCTAAAACAATCCTTTGAGGTCTCAATGCTCGTCTTTTGGTTGTGAGTGTGGTTGAACTGCTATGTTAGGTTTTGCCGCATGTAGGTGAAGTTTTTGCCACACAGATATCATGCATCTGGTTTTCCCATCCAAATCACCTACGACGGTAGAAATTCACCAATGGCGGATGACAAATTGATGGTTGTGATATCGCACTTGATGTCCTTTCTAAGCACCTTCACTTCCATTGCAACCTGTTTGCATATGTGTACCGTGGTACTTACACAAGTTGCACTCATGTGTGGTTTGCATTAACCAGCAAGGACTGTGGGATGCCATGTGGATGGACAAAAACAATAGCCTATTTAACCATCTTCTCTACCCTTGCCTCCTATTCATTTGGTAACTCATGGGATGTTGTCGTCCCGTAGCGCCATGACCAACCTAGCTCATCTGCTCAAACCATCGGCACCACCTTCCTGAAAAGAACTCATTGACTTTTTTGTGGCTTACGCACGTGTTGCCACTCTTCAATGATGGGCAACATTTGGTCACAATTGGTGCTACAATAGAGCAGAGTACCACAATCATGCATGCGCTCCTATGCTTGGAGCGCATGTATGAAAAGTACCCCTTGTGTTTACGGCTGCGCTATACCCTTAAGAACATCTTCGTTGGTTCCTTGATCGGTGTAAGAGGTGTTGCTGCAAGAGCACTAGCATAGATGGGACGGAGTTGTAGTGCGCTCTTCTCTTAGCAATCCAGGAAAGTGTTCGGTGGTAGATTTGTTTAGATGGATGGTGCATGCGAAAGCTGGAAGTGATTGTGTACATGGATTGGATTGCCTTATTGAATGATCCGATTCATAGGATTGTGGCATAGATGATTGGGACGTGCCCCAGTCCATACCACTCTGTGTACTTGCCTTTCTTTCCACTATCAGTCAATGTAGAGTTGTGAAAGGTAAGAGGTTGTGGTAGTACATTCTTAGATTTGGTGATGATGTCAGTAAGGGTAGTTGCTACATCAACAACAACATTGTCATGGAGCTCCTACATGAGGGATTTGAATGCTACATGGTCCACCTTTACATAAGCAGCTTCTTGTACAACTACAAGGGGATTTTTTCGGCTTCATCTTCTTCTTTTGTTGCATTGTCATTGAAATCTCTGCAAAATTTGTTGTCATCTAACTCATGATCAAATAGCACAACACAACGGATGTGCGTTTGCTTTGGGAATTGCTCATGGATTCTCTCATTTGGTGATGGTTGAACGTCAAGTGGTACGACCATTATGGGGAGAGCTAATGGCATAGTGTTAGGCAATGGGGAGACAGATGGAGGAAGAACAGGCTAATGCCTACATGGAAGCCTGGTTCCACGTAGTAGATGGGGGATGAGGGTTGGCTGGGTTGCTACCATTGCTCAGGTGGCGTTCTCACGGTGTTCTTCTC
The DNA here is from genome assembly GCA_023375785.1 of Penium margaritaceum. NCBI lineage: Eukaryota > Viridiplantae > Streptophyta > Zygnematophyceae > Desmidiales > Peniaceae > Penium > Penium margaritaceum. The sequence goes on from SZWC01006453.1 coordinate 134,458, forward strand.
TCGTCACCATCTGGAAGAAAAAGCTTTTACGCATGACATGTTTGCTGGGTGCATGTTTGTTGTTGCTTTAGGCAAAGGTTTTTGAGTAGTTGAAATCGTTTAACAGATAACCGTTACCAAGCATTATGACAGTGTTAGAACTTGCTGCACACGTTTTGAAGTAGCTAATGGCTACCAGCCGTTGTTGGCTTCGTGACGTGCATGAAATTGATAGAAAAATTGTTAAGGCATAAATGATGTTAAAGAAACATGTTAACTACTGGAGATGAACATTGTCATTGAGGAAACAACCAAATAGAAAACAAAATCATAGACGCAAGTGGGACTAGGTTCATTTAAAATGAATACGTAATAACATTGTGCCCAATGGACGCATCATAACCACATCACCAAAAATATTTTTTATGAAGTAAAAGTTCAGTACGATATTGCATGTAACAGCGATGAAGGAATCTTAGATGAATACATACCATTCGTAAAGTCATTGAGTATGTGTAGAAGTTATATGTGTTCTTGGTCATGCCATAATGTAATGTATGTACATTTTTGCTGTAAAACCTTTGTGGTTCAATTTTCAACTCTAGTTTGGAATGATATTCGTTTTTAAATTTAAAAATTTATGCATGTATAAAGTGGAATAAGGGAATGGATTGAACATAAACAGGAAATGATTTATTCAGTTTGTCAACAGATCTTCATGCCACCAAATGAAATAGAATCTAAAACATATGTAAAGAATTATTAAATAAAGAATGTCGAATGTGGCGTGCCTAAAAAGGGTGGTGGCACGTGCAACCATTTGTTACTTTGAAGTTAAAACGTTACATCGGATCATTTGTCTGTTTTGTGAATTTGGCCATGAACTCTTACCATGTAATTGCATTACTGGTGGTGTATTCTAAGAAATAATTCATTTTACCTTTCTACATGCCGTCATAAAAACATGTGATGATTGTATTTTCTATGCCACGTGTGGAATGGACAAAGGTACTCTTACCAATTGTTCACTTGGACAATTGCACATTGTAACCGTTCGTGACCTTATTCAGTAAACATGTTTGGTTTCTGTTTGTTGAATAGATGAGACATGATTCATCACTCCATAGTGTATGTCAAGGATGAGAATCAGAATCCGGGGCAAATGAAGACCCAAATGTTGAACACAGGGCTAATGTTGACGCAATGCTGAAACACTGAGCGGATGATGTCGCGTTTTGGATAGTTGGGGTTCATTGCATACATGATTGAGGAAAGCGGGGTATCTTGCAATGTTGCTGAGCAAGAAATCGCTCTCTGGTTAGAAAACGTCTCTAGTTCCACCTCAACGGCGGGCTGAAAATCGTCCAGCCACCGACTGCGCGCTGGGGGGGGCGGGGGGGG